>CAHIKZ030005169.1:3807500-4082500 GCA_903632075.3 Acanthosepion pharaonis | reverse complement strand
ACTAAGTTTTATTGTAATTTTAAACATTGCTTTTACAGTTGTGACTTCTATCAGAGAGATGAAATTTAAATTTTTATTATTAATCCAAAATTTTAACACATCAGCAGAATGTCAACAACTGAGCACAAATAGTTTAATTAAAAAAATAGTAATTAATGTATAATATTATCCATAAATACATGTACAAGAAAGTCGTTTTTGATAAAAGTTAAAAAATAACTATAAATATGTAAAAAAATGCATAGACTGTTGAAAATTCCTTTTCCCACAATATAGCTATTTGTGTTATGTTATAATGCTTATTACCTAAGCAATAATAATAATACTGAATAAATTTGTTTAAATATTAAAGTATATTTAGTCACATCTCCTTAATAGCTGTTGCAATCTGTTAAAAAAAACAAAAAACAAAAAAAACATTGCTATGGAGTGAAGGTAGTTAAAATAATAGCAGTGTCAAAGGAAAAACTGTCCTTTATGCAACTCTGTTTTTTGTGGGCATGAAGGTCCAAGTTTGCCAAAAAATCTAAGTATCAGAATGATTTGCAGTGAGCAAGAAATCAAAAGGAGGTATTTCTTCTATTCTAAAAATGATGTTAATAAATTACTCTACAATTCTGACTACCAACTGAAAACAACAAAACTGGATTTGGATAAAGGATAACCATTACCAATATTATCATCTCCATATTTTTTTTGGTCAAAACCTACAAAAATTGATTTTCCTGACATTTTTGTTTAATCTCTGGTCATTTATAAACAGGGATTATTAGCTTCTGTAGATCTGTTTTCTGCCTCTTCTTAGGGGTTAGGGTTTACTCTTGATGTCTGCAAAAACATGCAGATTAAACTGGGCAATTTTTTTTTTGTACTTCCCATATGCATTTTGCAAAATGTCTCAACAGGCCAAGTTTTTTTTTTTTTTTTTTGTCTATAATGTTGCAAGTTTTTTGCTGTCTTTTAGATTCCTCCTTTGCACTGACAACTTGTAGGGTTTTTATGACATGGGCAAACTGTTTTAAGACATTTTCAAAGATAGGAGGTGAAAAGACTGACTGGAAGAATGGAGTACAACAGTATGAATTGGAAAAATACATTTAAAGAATCACATGTGAAAACCTAATGATAACTTAATCTAAATAACTTAATAATGGTTAATAAACAAAAATATAAAACACAGGTTATTTGCTGCAAACTATTGTGGTCTGAAAAGAAAAAAATACAAAGTGAATTCAAATAAAATTGGAATTCTGAAGAGACACTAAATACATTAAAATCTTTTTTATGGTCAATGTTTATTGCAATAAAAACTTGAGTTCTGGAGAGGTCTTTTTTATAAAAAGAAATATTTTTTATTGATTAATTTATTCATTTTTAATGGCTTATCAACCCTTTTGCAGGTTATTTAAAAGTTACAAAATATTTTGAGTGTAAGAATTTTTTTGGAGATAATGATTTAGTGATGCAAGTTTTATAAATTAATCCATAGCAAGGGGGAGAAGAGGTGGATTCATACCTTTCTTGCACACGAGTGAATATAAGGCCCTCCAATTAACAATTCCGAAGTAGTCACCCATCTAGGTACTGACCAGGCTTGATATTGCTCAACTTTGATGATCGTATAGTATTTCAATGTAATATATGGCTGTAAGCCCCACATTTTTTAAACGGATTTATACTCACATTTAGTAAATATTAATAAGGATTTGCTATACAGACTAAGAGTTGTTAGTTTCTAAAACAAAGTTTCCAACATCAATCAACATTGGTTCTTGAAATTCTCAAAGTCAGTCAAACCAACGTTTCTTCCCAGTAGATTTAAATAAACAGGCTGGATGAAGATGATAACCCAAATCTTTCCAAGTGCAGAAGTCTATAAACAGACAAATTTATCATGGCACTATCACAGAAATCTTTAGCATACAGTCATGTGAGTATTTGTGATAAGCAGATCAAGTCTACAAGACAGGTTTGTAGAATTGCTAGCTTTGATTTGAACCAATCAATTACAAACCCTTGTAAAAGCTTCCCTTGAAAATTCTTGCACAGTTATAAAATCCATTTATTACAAAAAAAGAATGAGATATATGAAAATTATTTCAGGGATAATTTAGTAAGGAAAATTCATATAGCATGACTTCATTGCATTATTGTTACTTTTATTTGTCTTTTGTTTTTAAACCTTTGTCTTAATTATTGCTTGTGATTCATTATGGATAAAATTCTATATAAAGAAAGGGTATGTGCATGTGGGGGGGGTTCTTAATGTTATCAGCACAAAAAGAGGTGTTTCATGGTTATTGGCACAGAAAAGAAATTGGTGAGCTGAGTTCAAAGTGGTTTAGTCTGTTGCATTTATTTTCACTCAGTCTTGAGAAAGGCATAAATCAATGCTTACTCTCTCTCTCCTTACTTGCCTTTTATGAATTAGAAAGCAAGATAAACTCTATTCTAGCCTTGGCCAACAGCCAGTCTACGAGAATGATTAATCTGAATTCAAAATTGATGGTAATGCGAGAATCTACTCAGAATCATTTAGTAGTGGCAATTCACGGATAAAAAAAAAGAAAAAAAAAAAGTGATCAGCCATGGTTACCTATGTTCTAAAGTGATATGAAACTAACTCTCTCTCTCTCTCTATATATATATATATATATATATATATATATATATATATATATATATATAATTAACTTATAATATATATATATATATATATAGATAGATAGATAGATAGATATTATAAATTAATTGATTTAAAATATGTTTTTTTTTTTTTTACACAGTTCTAACCATGTTTCAAAAATGGAAGCTAAAAGTCCTGAATTTAATTTTGTAATAAACATGGTTAGAACTGTGTAGGGAAAAAAAATATATTTTAAATCAATTAATTTATAATATTAATGCTCTGTAAATTTACATTGAGCACTATTTTGTAAAAATAAAAATATCCATAAGAACACCAGATTATATATCTTATATATATATATATATTTTATATATATATATATATATATATATATATAGATGCACAAGTAAAGACAAGGGGAACAAAAATTTTATGCTAATGTGTTTTGTTCCTTGAGAAACTGTAGCAGAATTTTACGGGGGATAAAACTCAATCCAGCAGTGACAGGTCTCAAGAACTCATCCTCTACACAACTTGACAACTCGTAGATAAACTAGATGACAGCAATCAAGTTCCTCATTTTATAGAACCTAATTTGCATAGTGCAATGAGAATCTTGTTTAGAATATACATATCCTTTGAGACTCACGCTGACAAGAGTTTATGCAGGACATGTACGTAGTTTTTCTTTTGGACAGGTATGTGGAATGTTGTTTACTCAGGTAAGCATATTCTTTTACTGGTTGGCTTTCATTTTTTTTTTCTTCTTCCTTGGAAAATGGTGCACATGACATGGGTTTGTTTTTCAGGACATTCATTTATGTGTTCACTATAGGAACTTTATCAAGGCAAGTGATCAAGTCCTTCAAAGAACAAAACATGTTGGCATAAAATGTTTTCCTCGTCTTTTCTTTTGTCTTTACAGATACATTATAAAGCAAAAATAGACCAAGCTATTGGTAAAGCTTCAAAAGAACAACCCTACCAAAAAGAAAAACATGAAAGAGATCAAGAAGAAAGACAAAGAAAAAGAGATCAAGAAGAAAGACAAAGAAAAAGAGATCAAGAAGAAAGACAAAGAAAAAGAGATCAAGAAGAAAGACAAAGAAAAAGAGATCAAGAAGAAAGACAAAGAAAAAGAAAAGAAAAAGACAAGAAAAGAGATCAAGAAGAAAGACAAAAAAAAGAAAAGAAGAAAGACAAAGAAAAGAGATCAAGAAGAAAGACAAAGAAAAAGAGATCAAGAAGAAAGACAAAAGAAAAGAGATCAAGAAAGAAAAGAAAAGACAAAGAAAACAAAGAAAAAAGAGATCAAGAAAGAAAAGAAAAGAGATCAAAAAGACAAAGAAAAAGAGATCAAGAAGAAAGACAAAGAAAAAGAGATCAAGAAGAAAGACAAAGAAAAAGAGATCAAGAAGAAAGACAAAAAAAAAAGAGATCAAGAAGAAAAACAAAGAAAAGATCAAGAAGAAAAACAAAAAAAGAGATCAAGAAGAAAACAAAGAAAAAGATCAAGAAGAAAGACAAAGAAAAAAGAAAGAAGAAAAGAAAAAAAAAAAGAGATCAAGAAGAAAGACAAAGAAAAAAAGAGATCAAGAAGAAAGACAAAAAAAAGACAAAAAGAAAAAGAGATCAAGAAGAAAGACAAAGAAAAGAGATCAAGAAGAAAAAAAGACAAAAAGAAAAAGAGATCAAGAAGAAGACAAAGAAAAAAGATCAAGAAAAAGACAAAGAAAAAGAGATCAAGAAGAAAGACAAAGAAAAAGAGATCAAGAAGAAAGACAAAGAAAAAGAGATCAAGAAGAAAGACAAAGAAAAAGAGATCAAGAAGAAAGACAAAGAAAAAGAGATCAAGAAGAAAGACAAAGAAAAAGAGATCAAGAAGAAAAGAAAAAAGAAAAGAAAGATCAAGAAAAAGACAAAAGAAAAAGAGATCAAGAAGAAAGACAAAGAAAAGAAGTCAAGAAGAAAGACAAAAGAAAAAGAGATCAAGAAGAAAGACAAAGAAAAAGAGATCAAGAAGAAAGACAAAGAAAAAGAGATCAAGAAGAAAGACAAAGAAAAAGAGATCAAGAAGAAAGACAAAGAAAGGAAAGACAACACATACAGAAAAAAAGAAGAAAAAGAGTACAAAATACTGAAGTGCTTAATGCCTCTAGATATTACAGTAAGAGCAGCAACACTAACAAATATCAAACAGCACTTAAATCCAAATTGTTACTGAGCTTCGTGCTAAGCAATTGTCAGACAATTTGTATCATCCTTGATATATGTGTGTGTGTATATATATATATATATATATATATATATAAAACTTGAATTTTCACCTCTGATCAGATTAAAAGCATGTTCTTAAGTGTTCCATAGACTACCCACATTACAAGGAGTTAAAATAATTTAAATTTATCTAAGACAACTTACCTTTTGTTTTTAAAATCTTTGTCCTTAATTATTGTTTGCCATTCATTAAATAATTAAGTCTAGTATTTTTCCATTACCTGACACTAATCGGAAAGACAAAGCATATTTGGAAATGAACTAAAGTGTGTGTGTGTGTGTGTAGTGAGAGGCGAAAATTTTTTTTGATCTTATTGCAGTGAATAAGAAATTTTCTTTCAGAAAAATTTCATAAGTTATTCCTTACACAAACAAATAATTTTTGCACTTAAAATGCATGGAAAAAAAAAAAGTTTCCCATGAAAGATGAAAAAAAGTAAAATAAAAGATATATATCTTAGCCTCAAAGATGAACTGCAACTTTGATTTGAAAGTCAGCTTCAGTCTGTAGTACTTAAAGAATTATTTCAAAAAGGGATGGGAGTGGGAGGTCTTCAACATCAAGAAATGTAGCAATTAATTTTTTTAATACTAAATTTAACTCAGCAGAAAATTTAATTCTGAAACTCAAGGGAAGTTAAGCGCAAATAATTTCAACCTAAAGTTTTTTTTTGTTTTTTCCTTTTCTGATATGAAAAACTTTTTTTTTTTTTTTTTTAAATATCTGAAAAATTGGCAAAATAGAATCTTGAAAATGAAATCCCATTTTGGTCTGCATGAAGCCAAGAACCAAAACATTTAGTCCTGTAAGATATATTGCCAATTAATTTAATTACCTTTGAAAATGAAGCAAGATAATATCACCTACTCTATATTCTGACTAATAATACGAATAAAAAAAAAAATATAATGAAAAATTTTAGAATAGTTATGCAAGTTTTACATATAAAACAAGATTAGTTTTCTATAAAGGTACAAACAGACAAGAAGATAGTTTTCCTGGCCCTTTGATGACTTTTCAGTTAATTTCATGTCAACTGGTATACTTGTAAAATAAAATGTTTAAAAAGTTATACATTTATTGATTCCCTTAAGTGGATCAACTCTTAAAAAATAAATAAAAATTAAAAAAAAAAAAAAAAAAAAAAAAAAAAAAGAGCTTTTATTCTATGAAAACTTAAATTTTCTAAGCGTATCAGGTTATCCCCATATCATCCTAGTCATAAATTATACAATTCCTTTGTTCAAACACTTCATCAGTTGATAAGTCATTTCATAAGAAACAAGTGTCATATTCTCCATCAGAGTTGGATTTTGTGGTTTCAGACTTACTCCAATCTCAAAATATTTAAAGTTCCAATGAATAAAAAACTGAAAAAGGAAAGTTTATAAAGCTTTTAAATTGAGTAGAAATTGCATCTATTTGGTTGTCACAATCATATTCTAAGCCAGTGGTTCCCAAACTTTTTTTTTTCTTAGGGTCATATTTTTGAAATTAAAATTTGCTTGCACCTAACCAAATTTTAGATGATAAAAAGTACATGAAAAAAAAAAAAAAAAAAAAATTAAAGATAGTGTTAAAGGGAGATAACCATGGATTTGAAGTCAGACATAATCACTGATAACTCATTTGCAGACTATAGTTACTATATTCTTAATATTTGATATAATGCAAAAAATATTACAATGATAAAATCGGTCAATAATTTTTTATAACTATTTATACTGGGACTCATGCATGCAATTACAAGTAATCCATAATATTTTAAATTTTGAAATCATTTATTTTTGGCATATAAATTTTTTGAAACTGTTTCTAAATCTTTGATTGATTTTCAATTATTCCGCCTCGCCTGCTATCCTCTTCTGCTGCACCTATGTGGCACTCCACACTGCTTGGGAACCATTGTAAGTCAACTGGCAAAGTCTGAGGAGGCATCCTGGGTCAGTCTTTTAGAGTGGTAATCAATGCACTTAAACTGACACTGAGGTAGATCAAACATTACACGGTGAATATTTTCTGATCAAAATTTAGATAAGAGAGGTGTGTGTGTGTGTGTGCGCGGAGATAGTGTAAGGGTTATTGGTGCAGAAAGTCTAAAAAGAAAAAAGTAAATTGGTGAGCATAGTTCAAATCCCTGTCAATTCTGTTTAATGCACACTTCTTTATAGTAATGCTCTTAGAAAAGGGGTATGAATCCATGTTCCTCCCACTTATAGGTTAAATAGCAAGGCAGACTGCTCTTTTGCCTTGGATGGCAGCTCATCTAGGAGGAAAACTCCTAATTCAAACCTGATGAGGGTTTTTTGGAGACTTTGTGACACACTGTACACCACTTTTATGATAGCCAAAACATTGTGGCTGATTATTCTAAACTGAAATTTTGGAGAGTCAATTACAATGTATTTTTGAAAGTATTATAGCTTATCTAATTATATATTTAGTGATATAATTTAATTCTGAAACTTGGTCACATGAGAGAAGGATACATATGGCCAAAAAGAACTGAGCACTGGAGATTAATGTTTATGCCAAACTATCCAAGTTTGAGAGAGTGAGAGAAAGAGAGAGAAAATGAAATAAAAATCCTGTCTCAATTTATATATATATATATATATATATATATATATATATATATATATATATGTGAGAGAGCGAGAAGAAATATACACAACATTGCAAATCCTGTCTCAATTTTACATTGTCTAGAAAAACAAAAAAAAAAAAAAAAAAAAGGCATGAACAAAAAAATTGCAAACAATTGGGAATAATACCTCCAGACAATATATGGACTGAATGATTATACAAATGTTACATCTAAAGAACAAAAAAAAAAAAAAAAGGGCAAGTAAAAATTGAAACAATTGCTGAATAAGTTACAAATTTTATATATATATATATATATATATATATATATATATATATATATTATATATATATATCTCCTTGCTTGAACCAGCTTCTAATGCTCTGGATGGAGCGGCTTGGTGATGGTAGTCATGGCTCTCGGAGGCACAGTCCTATGGGCAAAGGAACTTGGATGAGTTCCACCATGGAATTTGTGAACAAGCGGCGCAATATCGAGTCTAGTTCACTACCTCTTAGATGCCCGTTAGTACAGTTGGCATGACGTTTGCCTGTCAATGTAGCTGACCGGGTTTCAGCTCTCGGTAGTGGATGTGCACTGCTGACGAGTCCCAAATATAGGATGAAATGGCCATACAGTGCTTTTTGCATTCTGTTGAGGTTTCTTCTAGACTTCGATGAATTACTTATATATATATATACACACACATATATATATATATATATATATATATATATATATATATATATATATATATATATATACATACATATATATATATATATATATATACATACATATATATATATATATATATGCACACACACACACATATATATATATATATATATATATATATATATATATATATATATATATATATATAAAGTAAATTTGTCCTTGGCTGATTGATGTTACCTTCAGCATCTCTGACTAGTGATTTTCGTAGGGGGGACCTGACTGTCCACTCTTCAGGGGGTTTCAGTAATTACTGCTGTTATTTTTTCAATATTTTTCTTTTTATATAAATTCAACATTGGTGTAAGGTTTTTTATGTATTTTTTTGTGTTCAGGCCGATAGCTAAAAATAAATACTATTTAATAAATAAACTCCTTGTCTACTCAAATATGAATAGACACTAAAAATAATGTTTAAAGTTACAATATATGAACATTTTTCTTTGCAGTACAAAATTTAATAATGGTGTATGAACACAGACATGGAAATGTAGTTAAAACCAGAGGGAAAAAAGTCTGACATTTAATATGAAAAAAAAAAAAAAAAAAAAAATGAGTTTATTGGTTGTTAGTCCTCAAAATGTATATACCAACTAAAAAGATAAAGAAAAATTAATACATTGTTATTAGTAACATACTAAACACAGAATATTTACAAGCTGATTACATTAAATCCCAGCAGTCTTTCCTTTTGTTTACAAAGTGAAGGTTTCTTGGACTTAATGAAAATGCTTTCTTTTTTATTTTTTCCTCCCAAGAGAATGTATTCTTCGATGGTTACAATCTTAACATGTTCAAGTCTAGGGTCAACCATGTCTTCCCCACATATCTGTATAAACTGTGCCTCTTACACTGTAACCCTCTACCTTGAGTGGCTTCTGAGCCTTGTACAGAGTGAAACACACTTCATGCATAAAATGAAAGAGTGAAGATACTTCCAATATCAATTAAAGATCAATAGTGTAGGTAGTTGATCTCCATTAGGTTAAATAGATTGAAGAACTAACAGATGATTGCCTGAAAAGTATAAATTATGATGGGGTTCTCATGAAGTGAATAGAAGTGTATAAGTAGAAAGAAAACACTTACTTGGGGGATGAGGGGAAGCAAAATTATTAAATTAAGTAGGAGACGTGTCATTGGCTTGTTGCACTAATTTTAATTACATCACTTAATACTTGATAGCCATAAGGAAAAATTACTCAAGACAAAGTCAAAAATAGAAAGACTTCAACTCTTATCAGATTAAAAGCAGGTCGTTAAATGTCCCCTGGACTGGGGTGTTTACTGATATTCACATTCCGAAGACATTCTAAGACATTTTGTTTTAATTTTCCATTTATTTTTAAAAAAAATCTGTTTTGTCCTTAATTGCTGTTTGGCATTAAGTATTCGAGGAAAAAAAGAAAATAAAAAACAAAAACATTGAATTAGTTAATTGTCCCTAATCGCCCAATGACTGACCAACTTCAGAGACTAAATAGGTCTCATCAGAGAACTAATTCCCTAAATTTGGTAACAGACTGGGCTGACAGAGGAGGAGGTGTAAACAAGCCAGATTATTTAAGACCTTCTTGCAGTGAATAAGCAAGAACTGATGTTTAACACAATCAAATGCAATTAACACGAATCAGACTTGAGTATTTATTTCTTTAAATTTTTCAGTTATTTTTGGATGTAGAGTTTAAAACCATTACAGAATATTCCAGAAGTTGTTCAGATGATAGAACTTCTTCTCTATGATGGCTACATTTAAGTTTTTGATATTTTATAAGCACGATGCAATTGCAAAATTACAATCCATTTATGTGCAGGTGAAAAATAATTTAAGACAAATCTTGGTGTTCTATTTGTCATTTTCCATTACATTATCAGAAGAATCCAATTGGAATAATTGATTCTTTTCGCTTTAATAAATATTGAAATGTTATTTCTTTCTTTCTCACATATGATTAAAAACCATGGTAACATTTCTTTTCAGAAATTCTTTACTTTTAGGGAATTTTTCTTAGAGTCAGTCTCTCTGGAAACTCATGAGGTGTGTGTGTGTGTGTGTGTGTATATATATATATATATATATATATATATATATATATATATATATATATATATATATATATATATATACACACACTTATTTTAGGATATTACATAAAAAAATGGTTTACTTTTAAATTGTATGTCATGAATGTCAGAATTGTATTCTATTCGTTACACACACTGCACAGTGAGTGCTGGTGGTAATAAAACAGTGCTAAAATTTGGTACACTTCTCAGAGTTGTACCAAACAGTGAGGGGAAAAAAATGTATATCTATTAGACTTTGTGTGTGTGTGTGTGTGTGAGTATATATATATATATAAAGTTATTTTTAGTGAATACCCATATTTGACTGATGCTCTGTTTATTAAACAGTATATTTATTTATTTTCGTCAACCATCCTGAATATTTAAGAAAACTTACTAAAGAAAAATATTCACTCTATGGCAGGAGAAACTGCTGAGATCCGATGTGCTCTAGACCAGCTCAGCCACAAAAAAGAAAATTAATGAAAGTGTGGAAAATATTTTATGCATAACTCATTCTGTCCTGTAGGATTTCATTGGACAAAAATGATATTTATGTTGATGTAACTACACATGTGCATGAAGGAAAGGAGACATTGAAAAATTTAAACAGTTAAATTTCTTTTTATTTGATATGTGCTTGGGTATATAGTCTAGCCAATTCCATTCAGTTTCTAAGTTTTAAGGTATGCTATATTTATGAGTTAAAGTGATCGATATGATAACAGTATTCTGATTCATAATTATTTTAACTCAATAGCCTCTAGAATAATTTGAAACAACAGTTACTACCAACCCAATAACCATTAGGTTAATACAATAGCCTTACTACCCATAATGCACCATTTGCCAACATCTATATAAATAATCAAACTAAAACACAACACACATAGTCTGAAGATTGTGCTTAAGAATGAAAGACTGTTGCCACAGAAGGGGTTGACCTCAATGTCACTTTTATATAACTTGCCAGTTACCTGTTTTCTGAGCACACCTGTCTGCAACGGCAGCTAGTCATCTCTGTTCAATACCGACAGAGCTCACTTGCAATTTATATTGTAACTATGCTCAGAAGACATTAGTAACAGAGAGAGGACATAATCTGGCAAGGTCAGCAGTTTGAACAATGCCAATATGCTTAAATCCTTTGTCATGATGACTTGTGTCATTTGTGCTAGCACAATCATTAACATATAATATGCATAACCAGTTTCATCCACAAGATTTGGCTCAACCTTTGTTGTGGTTTTCAGGTGTTTTCCAAAGGTGCCACATGCAAGGACCATCTCCCAATTTTGATAACTTCAAGAAGTAGCCTTCCTGACAAATTGACTGTTGTGGGATTTGAACTCTGGTCTTATGGTTGGAAAGTGAACATTTTAACCACTCAGCCATTTTTCTCAACTCTAATTTAGTGGCTGTAGAATGCATCTCCAGCCACTAAATTAGAGTTGAGAAAAATACTTCTGCCAAAAAAGACCTTCAAAATTAAGGGCCTGAATAAAAGAAGATCTAATGTATTTTATAAAAAGATGAAAGTGTTCAAAACTGACAGAGGGGCAGATTACTTACTTTTTGATTCCAAGCAAAATAAACTGTCCCCCATCTCTACCAACAAGAGATTCTTTCTACTTTAAGTATGTAGTAACAAGCCTCATCAACTCCAAGAAATCACATGTTTTACCAGAACTTCAGCATAAAAAAACTTTTATGCTTTAAATACTGCATCTACCAGTGGATGAGTATTAAGCGTCCAGTGAGGTTCAAACTCATTACAGAAATGATAGATAACCTGTGAAGCAATTGCTTACCATTGGTCAACGTTAATTTTTAGGAGTTTTAATAGTATTTCCCAGGATCCCTTTTGATGAATGTGAAAGATCAGAGAAGCTTTAAAACTAAAAATGAATAGTTTTACAGAGCCATTAAGAAAGCCATAACAATATTGTACAAGAACTTTTATCAAATGAAGACATTTAGAAGACTAGTTTTATTGGTCTGAAATCATGATGAACAATTAGAAGCATTGACAGCTCATTGAAAAGGTTCTTAATTCATTTGTCTAATGAATTTTAGAAGTGGAATTGAAGATATTTTTGAAACAGCAGTTTATTGCCCAAATGGACTTTTCAGGTGAGGTTGAGAGCCAATTTTAGAACAAGTTGCTTTCGTTTAATGTTATTTCTCTTAATTGCGTCATCTGTATTGCATTGTAATTTAATAATGATCTCTTAGTATGATTTAAATTTCAGCTTTCAGAATAACTTTGATATTCAATTATAGTCAAATAAGGTTGGGAGGGATGAGGAGAGATTTTAACCCAGGTTTTTGATATGAAAATGTCACTCCGTTCTAGTGGCCATGTGAGATAGAAACATTTTTAGCATGTATGGAAGGTTAGGGGATATTAGCTGTGGACAACCACATAGGGTGGGAGAGACAACTGCACCAGAATTTTGACTTCTATGCATATGGTATGTGCATATATGAAACTGTATGGTAGCTGTCAGTTTCATGCTTGGTAGACATCATGCACTGTTAATTCTCAAGATCAAGTAAAAAGATCGTCACGATCTGCTTAGGTGAAACCTTGGTAGGTTTGTTTGGCTCTTGAGGTTTAACAAGGTCTGCTCTACTCATTGTATTGAGCACTTTTATTTAGTTGTTTTGGATACTCACATTGGTTTTTTTTTCTTTGGGCCATGAACTCATATACTGGACGATTATTTTCGTTTAATGTACATGTTCTTGGTTCTTTCTTTTTTTTATACCCTTCCCCCCCCCCTTTGGTATTGGTTTGTTTATTTCCAAATCAAGACATTGAAGGTTTTCCGAGTGAGTATAGTTTCTTATACTTATAAGATTTCTATTAATAATTATATATATATATATATATATATATATATATATATATATATATATATATATATATATATATATATATATGTGTATATGTATGCGTGTGCTGTGTATTTGGGTAGCAAATATTAAAGTGACATTTTGTGTCAATTTTAATGATAGACTTTTTCAAAGTTATGAATAATCCTATTCAAACAAGGAGGTAATTCTGTGAGAAATCATCTGAACATCATTTCTGAATAATTGTACAAGAAATATTTTCCAAGCTTTCAGCATTCTTAAGTCATCATCAGGGTAGGGAGGGACAATTGGCAGTTTCATATAACTAGTGAATGTTACAACTTAGGCAAAGAATGTGATGTAAGCGAAATGCGACATGTGTGAGATTATATATATATATATATATATATATATATATATATATATATATATATATATATATATATGAAGATGCAGACTTATATACAGTTATACTATATATGCTCACATTACATGCGACTTTTGAAGACCTAATTTTAAGGGTTCTTTATAATACAGGAGATATAAAAAGTATATACATTAATTATTTTTATTTATTGATGACTGTTTTTGTTGTACTAGTATTGCTTTAAGGATCGTAATTTGAAAAAGTTGATCATTAAAATTAATTTACACAAAATTTCCACCTATTTATAATTAACCCAGCTTAATTCTAATCAGACCATCTTGGTCACTTGTTGATGAATGCCAATTTCAGTGATGTTTTGTGGGACGACAATACTTGCTCTTATTATTTCTGCAATCAGCACACACCACCCTGTCATCTGATAAGTTGACAATCCCACAAATATCTAGAAAATGATGATCCATAACATCTATTATATTGAGGATCCCCCGACCCAACATTTATAATATACATTTGGAAGCTTTAGCCACACTATATCCATAATCTAGACAGATGTAAGTCATCCCTGCTCTAATGGCTATCAGTTCCTTGCATGAATGCCTCCATTCATACCCAAATACTTTTGAGGCACCAAATTCTGTCGACCTTGACCTAGCTGACCCATTGTACCAAAATACATACCATTTTAGCCCTGATTGTTCAGTGGTATTTCTACAATTCCATTACCATTTTGTTTATATGCAATTAAAAAGAAAAAAAAAAAGAAAGAAAAGGTGTTTGACATTCCACCCCCAATTACAAATTAAAGACAGTACTATTATCATTGAGTATCTAATCCATTCGAACCTCTTGCCAAAATATCCAATTTCAACTAGTCTTCTCTAATTTTCCATATAGCTATTCTTCCAGGTTCACAATCAATGAAACTTTCAACCAATAATATATAACATCAGCAGCCAATCATTCCCAGTTGTCTTCTGTTTGAATTTCTCATACTTGGCACAATGGTCAGTGGACTGACATCTTAATTCCTCACAACACACTAAACGAACTCCTTAAAAAATTGGTTAACCAGAAAGAGTCCTATCCAGCCTCAAATGATACACGCAGTGCAATTTTTTTTTATATCCAGGTCTTCCAAACAGTACAGTGGTCATTCCACTTTTTGAATTCTCTGGTACTTCTAACCAGAAATTCCTAACCTTGACAAAAGCATCAGCCTTATTATTCTGAGAAGGCACAAATGCTACATCTTTAGGGAAACTGAACAGTAACTAGTTTTCCTAGGATTTCCAGAGATTGCCTAATGATAATCTCTATTGGCCCTTTTGTTCAAACTCTCCTCAGCAGTAATCTGATTTCATACATTAAAGTACAACGGACAAAAAGCTGAACCTTAAAGACAAACCAATAAAAAGAACAACTAATACTCTCTAATAGAGCATCCAATTCAATTGCATTAATGATTGGGCACTTCTTGGGGTTGATAGTTAAGGATTCATTTGTCAGAATCAAAAATATTAATTTTTCATAGATTTAAAATAGGGTTCCTGTTTATAATGTCAATACAGTGTAAAATTGAACCCTGACTTTTTTTTTTTAACAAAGTTATTGAACATAGATGTTATTTTAATGCCAAGTTTAAAAGTTTAAGTGTTATTTTAATGTCAGTTTAAAACTATGTTTGCATCAATGATATCTGCATATATTTTTTAAAAATTTTCTGAATTTTAAACATTTTAAACTTAAAAAAAAAAAAAATTTTGTGGCAGGGAGTAAGGATTTTCAGGGAAGCACATGCACAAATGTTAGGTTTTAATATTCATCTTAAATGAAGAATAAATGGATTATATATATATATATATATATATATATATATATATATATATATATATATAATTTATATTAATTTATATAAACTTGCTTTTGAATTAAAAATATTATATATTAGAATTATCATATACTTGTAATTTGATTGGCCATTACATCTTATGTAAAAATATTCCCCCCTAGCAGGGTTGGTCTTGAACTCTTTAAAAACTTTATTTTACTTGCAACACCATCACTTGACAAGACACCAGAATGTTGAAACAAAATGGCTATTTTTGTAGTGATGTTATAACATACACATATTATAATTTTTAAACAAATATTATTTGCTTTACTCTGTATCAAGCACTTTTTTTAAAATAGTGTTTTTTGGTTACTGGAAGATTATTCCATCTATACCAACCTTGTGTATTATATATATATATATATATATATATATATATATATATATATATATATATATATATATAAAGTAAAATTTGTATTTATGAGTCTATAAAAGTGTATAAATGTCATGGATTGATTTTGATTTAAAACAAAAAACAACAACAAAAGAAAGACAAAAAAGAACAAAGAGTATTATGAACAGGACCCACACCACAGTACTTGCACCATCTCACACCCCTTTTCCAAATTTTGGCATATATCACACAGCATCATCTGCTTTCATCCTGTCCACAATATCTCTCAGCAAAACCAGTGTCTTTTCCTTTACCTTATCAGCTCATTGCTTCAGCTCCTTAACAGTTACACACAATTGAGTCTCAAATGTAGTGGCCCATGAGCCTCCTGCATATAATTCCCACCTACCAAGAGAGTGTCTATTTTGAGATCTTCTTTCCCCTTTTGAAAAAAAAACAAAACAGTTCACCAATTTTGGCATTCTTTTTATCCATAAAGCTGCTCCTAACAGTTCAGCATTCAGCCAAACTTTCTATAAATGATCTATTACTTCAACTGTTGTCACTTGTTTCATACATCAATATATATCAAATATGAAAGAATTAGTAACCCTTTTGAATTTTCTTAATATCATTTCAAGGATGATCATGATTTTTGGTGCACAATTCCGTACAAATCAGAATCTAAATGAACAGCACATTCTACCATAAACAGACAAGGTCTTCTCTCAGCTTTTCATCAACTGGATAATAAAACCCCATGTTGCAAAACTATTCTTGTTAGCGCACTAACAACTTCAACCAATGAAAACCAATTCTCATGCAACTAGCAACTTACAGGTAACATCGGAATTACATTGAACAGTCAATTTGTATGTGGCCTGGCACTATTCCCAATCCCAACTGTAACTTGATATAGACCTTCAACCAGAAATCTCCAAAGTCCAGTTTGTTGTCACTTGTCTTAAGTTTTCATTTATTTATTATTTTATTCTTTTTTGGTTAAGTGTGTGGTTGCTTATGAAGATCCCATTTCACAGACTTCATTGCCAGTCATAAAAACAAAAGAATGAGATAAAAATCCCTCACCATCCCCTTTTGTGTGGGTGTTCCAATCATAGGCCCTTCTAATTCAGCAGATATTTCTGCAGTTTCTCAGCCACATGAAGCTGTTGGTTGACTGATTTCAAATCATTAAATTATTGAAGCCCTGTGTCATTCATTTTTTCCCCTCACAAGTTTTCTCCATATCTGTGATGCTTCTCAGCATGCCACAGCTATTCAATTATCAAAATTTGACACTCACCAGACTATTTTTTTTTTGTTCACTGACATACTGCAACTAGCAGACAACTCTCCACTTTCTATTCTAAGGAGGTGAAAAGACCTTTTTTGATCTAGCTCCTCCTGAAATTTGATGGTCACCACTTTTAATGATATCTTAGACACTGAGCAATTGTAAATATAAGAGACAATTTGGAAAACTTTTGATGAGTTTTGCTGTTCATCATCAGAAAAATAGACTTTTTTCTAAAAAAAAATCTACATCAGAGAGAGAGAAAAATCAGGATTTAAAATACTTTAATATAACTCATGGTTGGTAATTTTTTTTATTGTGATGACAACTACAAATTATCTTGAGTTAGCCACAAGTTACCTTGTGCTTACCATTTTCGGATACATTTTCATTTGTGGGCACCAACAACAGGTTTATTTGCAGTGATACTTTTAGTGTGAAAACAATGTTAAGACTTCAGCTGAAACTATAAAACAACTAATAAAATTTTTTTTATTGCCTGAGTTGGCTATTATAAAGTAAGTCAGATTTTGTAATTGACCTCCAGCAATCAATATGTTAATCATACAAATGCTAGATTTTTACTTTAACAGCATTATTTTTTTAAAATAGATTTCACTAATTCTAAGTTTTTAGAAAATTTATTTCCGTATATTTTTTCTTTAAGTTTTCCGATTTCATACAGTTTCAGCACCAGTTTAGTAAGAACGATGATGATCTGAAGTAGCTTGGTCATATAATAATAGCAGGGGATTTGTAGATCATGGCACTTAAGGTTTTTAACAACTAACTTTATTCTTCAATATGAAAAGTTCTCTCTTAGAACCATTCTACAGTTCAGGGCTTACCATTTATTGTTGTGGGGGTGGTGGGGAGAAAAGAGCAAAGGAATGTGCAAGTGAATTAGCAGGTTGGAGTCTTGCTTGTTATTGGAATCAACCACAATCTTAAGGATTTTGTGATTCCTTCTTTTAAATTCTACTCTCCACAGTTCTGATAAAATTTTACTTGATCATAATAAGCACTTCCTAAATAATTTAGTCCAACCTGAAACATAATGCAACTAGGGAAATAAGCTGCATTTATGAGGTCTTTATAGACTTAAGACTTGGGCCAGCATGAAAATTAGAGTAATGTCCCTGAGCACTTTTTTTGGTTCTTATCATTGTCTTGATTTATTTCCCATAGATATTTAGCACAAAGGATTTTTGTTTAGGTAGGGGTCAGTCTTTTCTTTTTGGCTTCTTTGTATGGGTAAAATAGGTGTTGGTACTTTTCCATCACTGATTACATTGTTTAATAAATTCTATATTTATTTTAATCAATGCACCCTAAGCAAGAAGACAACATCAAAACAAAGGATAAACCTGTTCAAAAGTCTGGAGAGGACTGTGACATAAATGATAAGTGACCCCCCCCCACCATATATATAAGAGAGAGAGCAATGGTAATCTTAAGCAGTGTCCTTGTAAGGAAACATTTGGCATTCATTGACTAGACAGCCAATGTTACTTTCAGTTGAAATTTATAAAGTTTTTCTCTTAAAACAGGTTTCTCAAATCCACTGTTATTGTTATTGCTCTTTCCAGTATTGATGGGGGCTTCCTTTCTAACCTTTTGCTTGAAAGGTGTGGAATGTCAAGATCCTTATTATGTCATTATTCTCTCTTCGAGCTACATTTGCCATCCATTTTAGTTGTTGCTGCTGTTGAAAGTCCTCAAGTGATGTGGTTCCTGGTACAGTTGTTTGTGATTCTTTAGCACCAATCCATGAGCTTCAAAAGAAGGATAGTCCTTACTAAGACCTACCATTTTTAACCATTCATATTAAGCAGTTTTATACAGCTGACATTTTAGATATTTCTGAATGAGTTTGGCAGAAAGCATGACATCTATATGAAAGTTTCGATCTCGCAAAGCTATTTAAGAACATGACAAGTTTTTTACTTAATTTTTTAGTTTTTTTAGTAATTTAGTATTGTCAAAACCCCCTGGCACAGCCTGTTCTATTTTTAAATTTTCTTATCTCCTATACTAAATTTATTCAGACTTACAGCCACATTACATTGAAACACTATGATCACTAAAGTTAAGCAATGTTGAATCTGGTCAGTACTTAGATAGGTAACTGCCTTGGAATACCAGGTGGTGTAAGCTTGAATATGCAGGTAGTGTAATGGATAATGACTGAATTGTTAATCGGAGAGCCGAGTTCCAATTGGGTTCATTATATTCACTTACACACAAATACCATTAGGAAAAGTATAAGTTCTTTGATTCTATGGTGCCAGTCCACAAGGTTTGAAGACAGACAACCCTCACCGAGACCTACAGGTTTCATTTTGTCAAAACCATTTTTAACCATTGATCTGAGTAAGCGGTTATATAAAGCCAAGGGTTTAGATATTTCTGAATGAGTTTGGCACCAAGCATGGCATCTATATGGAAGTCTCAATCTGGCAAGGCTATTTAAGAACATGAAAGATTTAGGTTAATGCATTGGTAATTTGCAGTGTTACATGAAACCACCTCTAGTGCAGCCTGTTCTATATCATTTGAAATTACATAAGTGATACAGACCCTGCATCACACACACAACAAAAGTTAGATAAAGACTGCCAGTGGGCAATCTTTCTGTCAAGCATTGATAAATAAGATCAAAGTTAACTTTTGTAACCCACGTCAGAATGCTGTTGTTTTAACAATGCTCTTACTTTTGGTAAACAAACTAAAAGTATTAAAAAAAAATAGTTCCATATCCACCCACAGAGATCCAAATGTTACCATTTGGTAACAGTTTGCACAAGGTGGCATCTAATCAAAATTATTCATTCTGTCTTCAGCTTTTGTTAAGCTACCATAAAAAAATAAAATAACAGATACAAGACGACCCCCCCACTTACAGTCTCCAAACTTTTCATCTAAAGGCTTTGATCTCACCATATTTCTTTATAGTAAAATTCTGTTCCTTTATTTCTTGTGTCTCCATACAACTTAGTAAGAGGATAAACATTTTGTGCTATGACATCCCACCATCTATTTAGATAAACTTGTCAGAAAGATTCTTCATCGTTTGCCCTCTCTTGCTTTCAATATATCCTGGAATGTTAAATTCTCCAAACCTTCTTTCCTCCTTGTGTGTCCCAGAATTTTCAACTTTCTCTAATCCTAACTATCCTTTTTGTTTCCATTAAAACTTCCTAAGTACTCCCATGTTCCCTCTAAGGTATTCTTAGCATCCTTCTGTAAAACCACATTTCTGTTGCCTCAAGTCTCTTATGTCCAACATTCACTGCCATATGAGAGGATTGATATTAATAGCAGTTCTGTACTTCTTTGTATCTAACAATTTTCCTGCTTGTTCATACTTTGTTTAGCTTTGAGAAGGCACCTTCTAATGTGCCTTTGAATTTGGGGTATGCAATGTAAAGTTCATTATATCAATGTGAATAGCCAGAAAATATGAAGCAGAAAAATCCTATTCTAATATTACCAAAAAAAAAAAAAAAAAAATCAATGAAACTGGAAATTAAAAACTATTTTAACCATAAAAACTGGTTAACTTACAATAATAACCGTTTCAAATGTACACAACAGATAGAACTTAAGGAAAGCAATAAGCTGACAAGACAATATAGTTAAGATTTTAAGGTTTTACAAACAAAAAAGGTTTTGCCCCTTCTCAGTGAAATGGGGCGGGGGGGGGGAATAAATTGACTGGTTACTGTTCTTGCTTATATAATTTTTTATTACTATGGATATTGTATTGTAATGTATTTGTTAAAAAAAAATCTCATACCTACTCAATGAAATTGAGTTCTACCAATCCTTGCAATGTTAAATGTCTTGAACTCATTCCTGACTTGCAATGTTAAAAGTTCTGAATTTAATTCCTGAAAGTTCTATAGTAAAATAACAAAGAATTTCTACAGTAAGTGTTTATTATACATATATCTTATTTGTCAGTAATGTTTGAGTTGGGATCAAATAGAGATCAGAATCCAATAAATAGGAAACGTTTATCAATCTAACAGTTTTCTCTTTTATTAAAGCTTGATCAGAGAATCAGTAATGTTTATTCTTGACTACCAACACTCATTTTGTTACTTTCAATATAGAATTTGAGTGAAGAAATTAGAAAAATTTTAAGCAAAAAAAAGTTACAAAATCCAAGAGCTGAGACATATTTGTTTAATAAATCCTTGTCATAATAAGTTACACAAAAGGTAACTTTTAAATTAATAGCATTACACTCAACTTGTAAGATAATATAAATAGTATTATGATTTAGTTCGGTTTCAGCATTTAATTTGTGTTTGGACACTGAAATCCAATAGGAGAGGAATAATCAGTGGTCGGAAATTAAAACATTGACACACAGCCTGTTTTTCATTCTTAAGGTGCAAAGTAGACTTTTTCAGGTTGTGCAGCTTGTTGTATATTATTTTCTTACCTGTAGCAGTAAATAAATGGAGGCAAGCTTTGATGCTGGGGAAAAGAAATACAGTGAGGGATGGGGTGGGGAAAAGAAATACAGTGAGGGATGGGGTGGGGAAAATTTTGGCAGGAGAAAATGTAATGGCATATTTATTATCTGGAGGGTTCCACACAATGTGCCAAGTAATTTTAAAAATCAACTGTAGCATTTCTTTTGACCATGTTCAAAAGAATTTACAAGTTCTTACTACTTTCCTAATTATGTGTAGGTTTGAGTGGGTGTCTCGCATTGGTATTATTCATTAAAGCAATTAGTTGAAAATCTCTTAATTAGTATTTAATTAGTACAGAGTAATTAATTGCAATTAAACTTCTACAATGGCTGATGATAACCCCATTAAATAGAAATGATTACTAGATTCTGAGGAGGAAAAAAAAAAAATCTAAATTTATTTTTGTCAGTTTGTAAGTGCAACAAATGGCTTTAGCTAAACAAAAGAGAAAAAGTATATCTAAATCTTTAAAAAATTTCTAAATTAGGTACTTCAATCAGGTTAATAACTAAAATATATATATATATATATATATAGGCAAATTTATCTTCTTTGCAAATTACCTGGTAAATTATTTGACAGTCTCATAGAAAGAGCTGAAAAGGTCTGTCATTAATCTAGAATTATTAATCTATTAGAATTATACAATAACCCATACTAAACTTGTATTCCAAAATATGAATATTATAATCATGATGAAGAGAGGAATATTATATTTATGATGAAGAGAAGTGCAATGAGTTATAAACTATTTGAAGCAATTCCATCTAAGGTTTGTTCTAATATGTAAGTTATAGCATAACTATACTGCTGCTCCTTTGCATTGTGGTTAGCAACTAATAGTCAGTTCAATCCTTATTGAGTGCTCAACACCTATACTCTTGTTCCAGACTAGACCAAACTTAAAAATTTATTTCAGAATCTTAGGTTCAAAATTCAGACAGGTTTAGGGTCCAATGTGTATTGTATAAGTTGTTTCCATAATATTTCACAGAGTACTATTTTCTTTTATCTAAACTTATGTTTAGTAAACTTATGTTTAGTAAACTTATTTTACATAGAGTTTATTATAAAAGTTGTAAGAATCCATATATATATATATATATATATATATATATATATATAAAACATAAGTATGTTGTAATTTTTAAATAAATTTTATTCACTACTTTGCATTGAGCACTTTCTAAAACAGTTTTTTTTAGTTACTGGAATTTTATTCTATCTATACCAACCTTGTGTGTGTATGTATATATATATATATATATATATATATAACTTCTAAGGAACTAAGTTATTTTTGGGTGAGGTGCTAGTAGAAATAATTTGCTTTGTTTAAAAAAAACAGGGTGACTACTCAAGCATGGTTATCCACCAAAATAATGTTTGGGATAGTAGGATATATTTCTTATTACTATAAAAAGGTTATTTTTAGTGGGTACATGTTTCAGTTTTACCCATTTTTCTTTTTATTTTATTAAAACAGTGAAATTAATAATAACCGTCCTGAATAAAGAAGTTTTAATGAAGTCAAAAACAGGGATATCAACTCAAATAAAATAAATAGATATCTCAACCAATTTCTACTATTGTAATATAAATTTGCTAAGATCACATCCAATTGACTAATTTTAGTTTAGTCTGACAAAAGCAACCATTACAAACCCCCTCCCTCCCATAGACCCATGAATGATAGTGGAAAGTAGTAGAGGCGATTATTCTAGGACCATTCATACTCAAGGGCCCATGAAAAATAAATATGAAATGAATATATTAGATGACATTAAAATCAGGCTCAATCTTTGCAACTCAGATGGGTGTTGATATATCTCAGATAAGAGAACTAATTTTATATTTTGTCATACTGTGTAGTCTTTAATAACAAAGAAAAATAAAAAAAAATAACATCCCCTACCCAACAATATATGGACCCTGCTTGGGATCCAAGATATGAGGAGATAATAAAAGCAGCCTTGATTCATAGCAAGGTGTCCTAAATATTTACAATATGCTGTCTGTCACAAGTGCAAAGCAATTATCAAGGACAAAGTTTGTTTCATAGAAGCAATGGCGATGCAGCGTCTCCGATGGGGTAGCAATGGCCAATGCAGCGCCCCCGATGGGGTAGCAATGGCCAATGCAGCGTCTCCGATGGGATAGCAATGGCGATACATTTGTATTTCATAATAGTAATGGTGTGAGATTAGTCTGTCAATTATTAACCCACAGAGAACAAACAGTTTCAATCACAAAAGTAATGATAAAGTCAAAACTAATTCATTTTGATTCATTCTTGTCTGTTCCATGACAATTATTACAGTCTCATTTAGGATTATTCTATGTACAGTATCTCTTCAGGGCACTGGTGATCATGGCCCTCCACAACTTCCTGTTCTTAGTAAAGTTTGTCGTTTTTGCTATCTCTACTATTCTGCCAACCATATATGCAAGCTAATTAGGTAGGTTATTTGCTACTTTCTTTCGTCTCTCGCTTTCAATATATCATGTAAGTGTTAAATTTTCCAGACCTCTTTCCTCATTACTTGTTATAAAGGCCAGCACATTGTAGAACATAAACTGTTCTCTTAACAAGCACTTCCCATAAATGTTTCTTTTTAGAAATATTTTATAGGTTAATAAACACTTATGTTAGGGAAAATCTACTTTAAAATCATGAACTGTGGTAAAAATAAATAAATAAATAGGAATCAAAGTAGAGTGTAAATGTTACCAGGGAGTTCTGCAGAGAGTTATGTGGGTGTGGATTTAAAAACTTGTGAAAAGAAGAAAAAAAAAAAAAAAAAAAAAAAAAAAAAGAGAACTTGAAATAATTGTTTTAAATGGACAAAGCAAATTCCTTGCTTTTCAATATAAGGAATCCATGTGGAGGGAATCAAATAAAAAGTAATATTTTTTATTTTATTTTTAATGTGAAGCGAGTCTGGGAATATTCCCATAACTGTTGTAGACATCATGAATATACAAATCAAAAGGAAAAAATAGAAAGGTCACTTTGGTAAATATATAAGATACAGAATAAATATTAATGGCTTTTTTAAAAGTCACTCACTCTCTTCTTTAAACATGAGAAACACCAGCTTAGGAAAAAAGTATTATGATTCATTATTTAAGCGCATGTGTGTGCACACACACACACACACACACACACACACACACACACACACACACTTCTTTCATTAGTTTAGGGATCTAATGAACACTTGAAAAGGTGATGCATAATCAAATCTAGTTTCAATGAAACTTTTTCCATTTCTCAAATTTCATGAAAACTTTGTCAGGATTCTATATCCTATTTTAAACACACACATGCAGAGGATTGTTCCTCACTGTTCAATCCACATACATGAAATGTATGTGGATTGAAAACGTTTCTAATCGTACCTAAAACTGAGTTGCACTAAATGGTGAGAAACAAAATGGATGTTGGGTTCAACAACCAGAATTGACAATCTGTTTCATGCTTAAATGCACTTGTCATGGCCTGACAATTGTGTTTAAGCATGAAACAGTCTCTCAGAGGATAAAACATGTCAGCTAAGATAAGTTTTCTTTTTGTCTTTATTCGTATTGTCTTTTTACAGATATACTCTATCTGAAGCTTTACTTATACAAACACACACATTTTATATATATAAACACACACAGTATATATATAACACACACAGTATATATATATATATATATATATATATAAAAACACAGTGTATATATAACAGACACAGTATATATATATATATACATAACAGACACAGTGTATATATATATATATATATATATATAAAAAAACACACAGTGTATACATAACAGACACAATATATATATATATATATATATATATATATATATATATATACATATATATATATATAAAACACACAGTGTATACATAAATAGACACAGTATATATATATATATATATAAAAAACAGTGTATATATAACACACACAGTATATATTTTACACACACACACAGTATATATATTACACACCCCATGAAAACAAAAACAAAAAAAAAAAACAAACATTTTCCAACTGCTTTGTACTTATAAAATATGAAAAGTTTATTGCTCTGTTTGATTAAGGGTGTGATGGATAAATTGTCGTCTAAATGATGTAAAAATTAAAATGACACTGACTCCTCATTTTAACAGATATATGTACCAAAATTAAAGAAAAACACAATCTTCTAATAGGAGTAAATTTATTCAATAAAAATGGCGACAACCATGGCCCCCAGATGATTTTGGAATCTCCTGCATCTCTTCTGGACAATCTCTTTGTTTATATTTCTGAGATGAGGTATTATATGAACTATTTACATTGTTTGGACTATCTTCCTCACCTTTGTTGCCATATTTATCACAACGTTTCAGCTGTTGTACACGCCAGCCTTCTTCAGGTGGTTGGAATGTCGAACTGAACTCTTTATTTTGCTTGCTGGGACAGACTGTTCTAGTTCCACATGTCATGTCTAATGGATGCCAGTTGTCAGTTATCCCATGTTAATTCATGTTGCCAAGTTCTCCACTGCCCTAACCAGGTTAGTTAGATCCAGTGACAGGACCCAAAGAGTGTGAGTTCAATACATGGTTACATGTAAATAGTCTCTTTTGTCTAATTTGGTGAATGCTGCCATAATCCTTGCCTTCAGTTCATCTTTAGTGCTACAAGGAGTTTTGTTAGTCCCTCTCTCTTAACTGTGCCCCACAAATAATAATCAAGATGGTCACAGTCTGAGAAGTTAGGTGACCTGATGTAAGGGGTGATGTGGTCATTGAAATTTTATGAGAGCCATGGTTGGGTTCTTCTGCTTGTGTGGCATTGTGCAGAGTCTTGTTGCCAGACAGTATCTTCCAACAGCCACACTCTTGACCCAGGGTAGCACTAACTCTTCAAGGCACTTGATGTTGGCCTTAGTGTTGACCGAGGTCCTGAGGGAAGATTAATGGAGGCATAACATCGCCATCACTAGTGATCACTTCAAACACCATGATGTTGAATGGATATTTAATTTTTATCACTCTTGGTACATCTTTGGGAGGGGGGGAAGCATCCTCTACACTGTCCTACGATTGACACCTAAACCCTCAGAAATGTTTGTTAGAGTTTCTGGGGCATGAATGCAGTACAGCATGCAGTTCCCAAATTTCTGATAGAGTGAATTGCATCATGATGCTCCATTTCTCAGACTGTGTCCAACTGACCTTATTACACTGTGCAGTCTACAAAATCAAAAACAATGCATATGTATGAAATTAAAAATATAAAATGGTGACAATTTACCCATCACACACTGTATTTTCGGATTATTAAACTAAACAAATAACATTTTCTTCTCTGTTGAAGACTTATATACAGTGAACTTTGTTGGTGACATAGAAAAACTGAAACCTACAAATGTGCAGGTAGTGTAGCAGTTATCAGTCCAGAAAGTGGGACTGGCATGTCAAGTTCAAGTTTCAGACTAGGCTGTTGCATTCACTTTTGCACATATACAAATAGAAAAGGTATGAATCCAACTCTTCTCAGCTATGGATTTATAGCAGGGTACACTAAGCTGTCTAACTTTGGCTGAAAACCAGTCTAAGAGAAAGACAATTCTAGATTCAAAACCAGTTGGATGAGATTTATTTTCATGAAATGCAGAAAGTAGATCAGAAATTTAAAAAAAAAAAAAATACTTCCAATAAAACTGATTTTTATTCTTTATTATTTTGGAAAATATCTTTCTATAACAACTGCCTTACCAATTAGGTCATTAACTGGCAAATTCAGCTTCTAGCTCCTCCTTAAAAGTACTATGTACACCATTTTCATTGGACAAGTAGTAATCATAATGTATCTGAATTTCTCTAAAGAAATTAATGTTAATATTTCTTCATAAGAACATTTTTTCATTTTAATCAACACAAAAGGGATTTTACAAAACAATACACTCAATGCTTAATATAATGAATTCGACAATAATTTCAATAAAAAAAAAAAAATGCTGCTATAATTAAGAACATGCAACTTAGTAAGGTACAAGTATATAGAAAATGCTTTGATCTCTAGATGATCCATGGTAAATTTGTGTTCAGTTTCTTACAACATTTCACCTTTCTTGGCAGATCTTCTATTATCACAATGTGGGACACTTAAAAATAAAAGTGATTAAATAAAAGCATAAGGAATTTGAATGAAATTGGCTAGAATAAATGCCCAGAGACATCCAAGAAGAGAAAAATTCCAGTGCCCTGACATCTTCAGCATTTCTTATCAGTGCATAATTATAACTGCTGCTTGCATCTTTACATTCCCCACACACACACACACACACACACACACACACACACACACATATATATATATATATATATATATATATATATAATGCCATCAACAAAAACATTACTTTTAGTGTGAAGTCCTTGTAGAGGACTAAATGTTTCAAACAAATTTTTTTACTTTGTCAATAATTTGCCTAACATTGGTCTGATATATAAAAATTTAGATATATTCTTTTGAAAAAAAAAACAATAACATTTTTGCTCTTGCATATAAATACTTGTTACAAAATAAAATCATTACATTTGCCTTGATAAAGTTCCTCGGAGGATGAAACCCGTTACCTAAGATACATTTTCCTTTTGTCTTTATTCATATCATATTCTCCCATTTTAATTTCTATTGTTTAATCTTAGGCGTGTGAATATACATCATATTTCCATCTCCATTACTATGAATAGTAATGAATACATGTTTCAGTAGACTTGCCAGGTTTTGTATTAAAAAGGGGGGAGAGAGAGAGAGAAAAAAGAGAGAGAGAAAAGAGAGAGAGAAAAAGAGAGAGAGAAAAGAGAGAAAAAAAAGAGAGAGAGAGAAAAAGAGAGAGAGAGAAAAAGAGAGAGAGAGAGAAAAAAGAGAGAGAGAGAAAAAAAAGAGAGAGAGAAAAAAGAGAGAGAAGAGAGAAAAGAGAGAGAGAGAGAGAGAAAAAACTGATGTTAACTAGATTTGGTCATCAAAAATCTTAAAGGAAATGTGCTTCCCAGCAGGGATTGAACCTACATTCTCTTTGCATTGGGAAAAACAACTTTAAATTTGGTATACTTTAGACTGCTTAGCCACAAGAGATGGCACAGCAAAGTTCAATTAGCCTTTTTTTTCTTTTTTTTTTTTTGTTGTTTTTTTTTAAATGAACATCTCTTGCTGGGGATCTTTCAAAAATCTTTTTGCAGAGTCAAAGACACTACTTATTCTGTTGTCCTGAATGCTGATCAAAACCCTGTAAAGGGAGGGAAGTAGCCTTACAGTTATTAGCAGAATTTTGATCTGAAATTTTCACTGTATAATGTTTAATTTATGATTATTTGAGTATACTATAACCAAAACTAAGATTTTTTTTAATTAGATTCAAGATGTCATCTTAATTTAGTATGCAAAAATCTGCAAAGATATTAACCTTTTTATTTCTACAAAGCCTAACATTAATAATGTTCTTTACTTTCTTAGATACATTGTCCAACTTAACTAAGAAAGAAAGACTACAATACTAATGCTACTCAAAATATGGTATGCATACCAGTGCCAGTACACAAACCATTGTCTGCCGGTTTGTAAAATTTCCAGTAAACAAAGAAACAGTAATCCCATTCCACACAAGAGACTGCTGGGATATCTGACTTGTTTCATAACAAAGACAGCTCAAAATTTGATTAGGGACATCCAAATCGAACAGGTATGGAAATTTAACTATCCAGGTAGTGAAGAAATAGACAAGTGAATAAGTGACATAGAAATCAAAATGTTTATAGGAAAAGTGACAGTTTTATTTCAGAAACTAAGCAAAGTATTAAGAGATAGGAAAATGTTATTGGAAACAAAATTATTTAGCTGCTTTTTCATTTTAGTTTTTAGAATTATTTGTTTACAAAATCAATATAAAATAAAATAAAAAAAATGATGCAACTTTTATTATATTCATTTTTCTGATATAAGTGAATAATACTATGAATGTTCAAATATTTTCTTTGATCATTATTATATAATTATATGGCACAAATATGGTACTGGTCCCTGTCACACTGGGAAGACTTGTTACATCAATGATGACTGGCCTAAGTTATGAATAAGACGTCATGTTCTCAGGTTTAGTATAGATAATCTCAAAATGACCCTGAAAATTGTCCCTTCCCTCTCCCAGCTTAATTGGAAAGCTCTGCTCACATTGAAAAAAAAAAAAAAATGCTGGTATGCCACATCAGCTAGTTCGAGATGTACTGTATTATACAACCAACCAAATTCAATCCTCATTTGCCTACCTTTCTAGCCAGATTTGGACCTTGTTTGCCTACCTTTCCATAAGGCTATCAAAACTTTGTGTGGAAATATTTAGAACATTTGTTATGACGCATTTCTAAGTGTTTATATAAAATATAAACAAAATATTGTTTCATACGTCATGCTTTAATTTTCTTTGCTCCTATTATAAATGTCCAACACATGTAAAACCAAATTTGAGATATAAGGGGAAAAAAAATATCAAAATTCAGAGTTTTTACTTATAGAAATCTCTCATTTGTACAAAAATGGTTAACAGCAAATCAAGCTCGTTACAGAGATTTGATAAATTTGGTGGGTAGCAATGAATGCCTTCTAAGTCCGTGTCATGTCAATCTCTCTCTCAGTCTGGAGACAGAGGGAATTGTTCTCAAAAGCCATCAATTTAGGAACTGAATACCCAGAATGCAAAGGAACTTTTCCATTAACACTGCAATTGGAAATTTCTTATCACACTCAATTTGACACAACAAAGAACTTGAAAGCATTACAGAAACAAATCAATAATGGCTTCCTTGATCAGGCTGTAACTGATAAAAATCAAATGACAATAAAGATAGAATCATATTAACAAAGTAAAAACAAAAACTGCACTGAACAAAATGAGGAAATCTGAAGAAATTATCTACTTAATGGAGTAAATATCCATACAAGATTTCTAAAAATGGTTCCACACTGTAGCATAATGGTTAACCAGCCAGTATTCATTGAGGACATCCATATTCTTATCTTCTAGTCTTGTGCTAGATAATCTTAGTAAATAGCTTCTGCATCCTACCCTGGAGTACAGAGAAGCTAGTATTATTTTTTCAAAAATTATTTCACCCCAAGCAAGGCAATAAAGCCACTAAAATGCAAGGGGGTTACGGAATATGAGAAAAAACAAGAGACAGAAGATAACAATTGACATTGCATTTAAAGAAGCCAGAAGAAAAGTTCTACATGTGAGAACTGTTAGTATAGAACATACTGTTATATCTTGACATTTGAACTTTGAAATGAAACCTAATAGCAAATCTAGTAATGTGCTTAAATTCATAAAGTCTAGGTACCATAGAGGAAAGTTCATCAGGACAATTACTATGAAAGTATAGAAAAGCCACAGGAAAGCTATGTTACAGCAGTGAGAAAGTGACTGAAGTCAAGATGCCACGTCAGAACCAATAACATTGCAGATTTTTTGTATTTTGTCAAGAATCTCTAATACATAGCATAAAAGAACATTATCATTTTTTTATGTGTCTTGTCATTTCAGGACATGGTCGATCATGGCTTTTCACAACTTCCTGTCTTTTGTTGCTCCAACTAGCTTTTTACTCCTCCCCTATCAGTTTCTGTTGTCATTCATGAGCACAAACTCATTAAGTAGGTCACTTGCTTTTCTTGTCTTCAATATGTCTCATGAGTGTTAAATTCTCCAGTCCCTCTTTTCTCCTCATGTCTCTGTAAATAAGTTTCCTTGTTTTTATTTTCCTTAAAACTTCCTTGTTGCTTACATGTTTAGTTCATAGTGTTCTCCACTTTCACCAGTAGAACATCTGTGACTTTAAGTCTCTTCATCTGTTAGATGATCTAGCATTCGGTTCCATATTGGACATTAGATATTACATAGCAGCTAAATAATTTTGTTTCCAAGAACATTTTCCTATCTCTTAATACTTTGCTTAGTTTCTGAAATAAAGCCGTCACTTCCTATAATCATTTTGATTTATGTATCACTTATTCGCTTGTCTATTTCTTCACTTAATTTTCACAAAAAGGGAATAAAAATTATTTTATTTATCAAGACTAGCTTAGTTTTTTGTTACAAGGACAGAAGAGAACAGCTCACCATGTAGTAATAGTAAAAACAGGTTACTCGCTACCTTTGTGTAGAATGTTGCCTTGAATAAAAGAGTAAAAGGCCAAAATATAGTTAATACAGTGAATCTAAAAAACATTTGTGATCCCAAAATCAATATTAGTGTTAAGCACACTATTTACATTATTCGGACTATTGTCCTAATCTTTGTTGCCATATTTATCACAACATTTCAACCATTGTATGTTCTGGCCTTCTTCAGGTGGCTGGAATGTCGAACTGAAACCTTTATTTCGCTTGCTGAAGTAGATTGTTCTAGTTCCATGTGCCTTGACCACATATGGAGAGAAAAGGGAGATCACTGCCCTCTGTGGGGTCAGGTTGAAATCATAGACAAAGAACATCATCGGAAAATTTGTAAACTTGAGGAATCAGCACATATGCTAGGCCACAGGAATCTCTTGAGCTGACCAAGCATAGAAATGAATACAATATGGGAACCAATAATAAGGAGTGCCAGAGAAAAGTAATAATAACAACGAAAATTGCAATATGAGCTCTGGTAAAAAATATGAAATGATAAGAGCAAATGACAGAACCCAAAGAGTTGTGAGTTCAATACCTAGTAAAGGCAGTGGAGAACTTGAAGTGAATTAACAGGAGATAACTGACATTTACTAGACATGGTATGTGAAACTAGAACAGCAAAATAAAGGGGTTCAATTTGGCAGTCCAACCACCTGAAGAAGGCTGGAGCGTACAACAGCTGAAACGTTGTGATAAATATGAGGACAATAGTCTGAATAATGTAATTAGTGTACATAATACCTCATCTCAAAAATATAGACAGATACTAGTGTTAAGCAGTGATTTGGGGTGGGATGATCAAGAAGTATTTTATCAGTAGCTCATTTTAACTGATCAATTCTTTCTTCAATGGTTTCAATGCATTTCTGTAAATATTTATTATATATATATATATATATATATATATATATATATATATATATATATATAGCCTTGTTCTCTCAGTGATACTTGTGTTAATTCCTGACCACTGACAATCCTTCTGTCCCAATCTTCAATGTACAGCATACAGATTGAGAATAAACTTGGCAGAGTCAAACCTTAGTTCAAAACTACAAAATTAGGTGAATCATTCACACCCAACCACCTTAAATATTTAATTATTTTTCTGCATCAAGTGATAGACATTCAGTGGGCAGAAATTTATATATATTATCATATAATTTTGCCAATGTATATAGAATTCCAATGTAATATACACAAAATTACAACAATGATTATTGATCTGCTTTCCTTACCTTGGGATTTGTTTGTATGACTCGATATGTGACTATGAGTGTGAATGAAAGTTTTACATATATTTAATAACATTCCTGACATGATGAAGGGAGCACATAGGGATTTATCATTCAAAAGCAGTATTATCAGTTTCAATCCTCAGGGGATGCTCCATCCGTGTAGTTTTACACAAGATTATTCTTAGCAAATACCTTGTAGATAAAAAACATAACCTCAAAGTTCCTTTATAAATTGTCATACTAGTTTCCTTTATTAGTAATCTAGACACTATATCCAAGTATATGAGGTGATGCCAAAATGTTCTCAGCCTAGCCATAAGGAATTCAAAATCTGTTTGGTTAGATTTTGGGAAGTTAGGCTGAGACCTTCAAAGTAAAATCTTGCAAGATCCTCCAGTTCATTTGCTGTGTACTTTCTGAAAAGAAGATTTTACCTTTTCTCACCTGCTGTAAAAGTTGTTGTTCTGACCAAACAATATCAAACTTTCAAGCCCTCTACCCTAAAAAGGACGGTAATGAATGGTTACTCTTCTGCCAAGACCATTTTAAAGCAATCTAAATATATCGTTTTTTTTTTTTTTTTTGTTTTTTTTCGTTTCTCATCTTGGTACAAGTCTAAATATTTCCAAGATGAGGTATTGTAACTATTTACTAGTGATGGGATGATTAATTGGAATCAGAAATATCAGAACTTTTAACCTAATTTCCAATTCCAAAAACAATTCTTTGGATTTTTTTTTTTTGTTTAAAACCTAATTTTCTATTCCTGGTACTAATGAAGATATAAATATTTATTGATTTTAAACTCTCAGTGAAATTAAAATCTATAGATCATAACAACACCTAAATATGATGTAAATTTATTTTACTCTTGTTATAAAAAAAAAAAGAGAAATATGCAATTAAGTTTCTTGAAGTTTCCATAAAATATGGTAGCTTAAAAAGTATGTTTCAGTGCAAAATAAAATTTTTATTTTTAATTTCTTTTTAAATATTGTTAATTCACCCACATAGCAGTAAAAATTATAAATTTATTAATAATTATAATCCAAATTATGTAATATAAACATGAAATTCACATTGTTCTGCAGGGCTCTCTTTTAAGAGATTTTTTTTTTTTTTTTAAATTTATAAAGAAAAAAAAGGGGTTGTCTGCATTTTTTTTAAAAACCAAAAACACTAGAAAAAAACCCAAAAACACTGGAAAAAAAAACTAGAAAAAAAAAATTAAAAAAAAAATTTAGAATCTTAGAATATAAAATTTTATTTTAAAATTCAGATTTTCAATTATTTTTAAGTAGAAATTAAAAATAAAATTTGATATAAGGAGTTTCGATCAGTACTTAATCTGAAGGATCATATAAGGGTGGTGGTAGGCGTTTAGGTTTCCATTAGCGAGAATTCCATACATTCATTTGAATTCCCACCAACATCACACTTGATTTCTACACATAAAAAATTGACATTGTGTCACAAATTGTCCTCGTGGTGAGGCAGTTAAATTACAGCAATTTTTTGTACACTTTTCAATGTAAGTCTTATGAATAATATTTTCACATAATTTGTTTTTATAATATTTTTAATCCATAATCTCAGTTATTCAAAACAAAAATAAATCTTTTCAATAAATCTATGAAATTCATGTATTTCTTAAACTCATAACTTTTGAAATAGATTTTCATCTTTATTTACATATAAAAAAAAAATAAAACTTTTGTTTGAATTTTCTTGAAAAAAGCTTTTTCACACAAAAGTTTCTATTAAAAAACCTAAAATTTAATTTCCATCAAAAATTATATTTAATTTTATTTTACTAATATTTTTCTTTGGTATAATTGAACTTTCTTGTGTTAAATTATTATGGCATTTAAAATATTTTGAACTTGTTTTTCTGAATTATTCCTCCTTGGAGCCAAATGAGATGCAAGTTTTATTTTTTTATAAGTGTATAAAAACGTTAAAAACAAGTATTTTTATCTGGTGTGATTAAGCTCTAGTTTGTTTTCCCCCCCCCCACTTTTTACATGATTTGTTTTAATATTTTTCATTTAATAATCTAATAACAAATAACTGGAGAGAAAAAAAAAAAAAAAAAAAAGACCCCATGCAAAAAATACACATTTACATATGTATACTGAATTAGTGGAGGTTTAAAATGAATTTTGAAAAATGAAAAAACTTCCTTGATGCTTTCATTGAAAACTAAAGGATTTAAAATTTACTATTTCCAGTAAGCAAAATACTCTGCAGTGCATATTTTAAACAGGAATTGAATTGGAATCAATTTTTTTTTTTTTTCAGTAAAATTGATCAAAATGTCCATTTTTGACACATTTTTAAACAAGTTAATTCCTTGTTTTAAAAATCTTGCAAAAATAAAATATTTGTGAAATTCTATTTGAGGAAAATTAGCAACTTTTAAATGAAATTAATCTGATTTGAAACAGATATTACTTATAGCATAAAATGTTGTATATAAACATTTAACTATGGGGTCTTGTTTTTCTGACATATTAACAGATTTATTGACAGTCAAATGTGTGTCATAGTTAAGAATGGTGGAGCAGACAATAAATTTATAAGTGTGTGTGGGAGGAGACAACCATTAAAACATGTGACCTTTTAATGATAGATTTATTGGCTTGTACATCTGTACTTCAGAAATTCTGCATGTCATCACACATACAAAAAGATCAAAACTCTTAAAAATATTCAGGGGTCATCAGATTGTAATAAGCTTTACAATACATGATTAGTAAATATAGCTTTACTTAATAATATTTCTTAAGAATTATCACACTGAAAAGGAATCTTAAGAGATTTAAAAACTTTATAAATTATTCAATTTAAAATTGTAAAAAAATGAAAACAAATCTTGTAAAAATTCCTTTTTTGTCGAAAATTTTTTTTTCTTCAGACAATATTGTCTTTAATATATTATTCATAAAAGCAATTAAAAGCTTCTCTAATTAAATAATTTCTTACTTTTATTGTTTTTTATTTTTCGATTCAGAACAGACTTTCAGTAAGATGGGGTCCGATTATAGAAAAAAAAAAAAAAAAAAAAAAAAAAAATTGGTGATTTAAATTCTTCAACGAATTCTGCTTTTAACAGTCACCAAAAATTATCATGTCGAATTTCTCAAGTTTTCATAAAAATAAGAGATGTGAAAAAAACATTTTACCAAGATTTTCTAATTAAAAAAAAAAAAAAAAAAAAAAAAAAATCAATATAATTTCATTCATTTGTGAACAAGTGCTGAAAATTGAATTAAAATCCAACAATTATTTGATTTTTTATGGGAATGAATTTCCCATCATGGCACTTTTAGCCAGGAAATATCTATCAGCACCTCCATCTTCTGTTGAAAGTGAACAATTATTTAGTATTGGAGGTAGCATTTACTTACTAAAAAGGAATCAGTTGAAAGGCGAAACAGATGATGATAATGTTCTTACATTATAATTCAAGAATTTTAGGACTTAAATATGAATAGCTAGGTACTTAAGTGATTTACTTAAAAGAAATCAATCTCTTCATTGTTTAAACTAAATAAAAAGGATGTCTAAGTTTAGTTCATAAGCTTTTGTATTCCTTTTTCTATTAAACTTTTATTAATAAATGTACTTTATTCATTAAGTTTCCCAAACCAACTGTAGGGCCTGAAAATAATGAATTTTAATCATTGTAGGTATTAATTAAGAATTGTATTGGAATCAGAAATTTAGAACAGTATTGAGAATTGTATCAGTAAAAATCAGTAAAATATTGGTATTGTCCCATCACTACTATTTACATTGTTCAGATTGTTGTTCACATGTTTATCATATTCATGATGTTTCGGCCATTGTGCACTCCGGCCTTCTTCAGGTGATATACATTGGAATTTTGAACTGAACCTTTTATTTAGTCTACTGGAGTAGATCGTTCTCGTACCATGCCTTTTGTTCTCTCTGCTGTGGCCAGGTATTGAGCTCACAACTCTGAGTCAAGTCATTTGGTTACTTCAATCAACACTTTTATCCGCTGGATACAAGGGGGCAAGGACACATGGCCCAGTGAAAAAAAGCTTGGAGAGTTCAGTTACTAAAGGGAAATAATTGAAACCGAGATATCCAGAAAAAGCATGGCACATGGAACTAGAACAATCTACCCCAGTGGACTAAAGTTGTGAGTGTCCTTGAAACCAGGTGTTAGCTACTACATGATCATTTGCCATGTACCATTGGGGAACCATTTTTCTCCATATTCATTATAGGTTTCTAGTTCAAATTTGCCAACTATTCCACTGTAGTGAACGAGATAATCAAGTACCCCGGAAAAAAGTTTGTGTTTTGTGTGCGATCTGCCGGGGAGGGATTGCCAAAAAGTAGTCAGCAAAACTCTTATAGCGACTTACCTCGTCAACCCAAGCGACAGCGCGTCGCGTGTATTCTGTGACGAAAAAAGAAACAAGTCCGTCGCAGGAGTCGCTATAAGAGGATATTAAAAAGCAAATTACGGAGCATCCTATCCCAGCTGTCGACGAATGGAAAAAAATAGGTTCTGCCGATAAAAGCAGTTGGTGTTTTTCGACTCGGGAAGGAAAATTCGGGCATTTTTTTTCACGGCGTTCGTGAGTTATTTTCCTGACACGTTACAAGTGATTTTCTTTCTTTGTGTTGTGAAAGCCACAAATTTGCTTTGAGAACGCTTACTCTTCATCCACATCTCTCTCCTCGCCTACTTTGTCCTCCTATAATGATTGTAATTTCTTGTGATTCCCTTGCCTTGTTATTGTTGGACAGAACATGTGAACAACGACAAAGTTTTAGAAAACAACGAAAACAAAAAGAACACATACTTTACAGCAGAAAGAGACCATTGAAATTTCTAGCACTCATAATGAGGAAAGAGGGCTTGGAAAATTTGACACTTACAAGACAGGCAAGAGAGCTAGAGAAAATCAGCGTATTACCTACATAATGAGAACAGAGTTTAGGAGAGATAGTGAAAAGATAAAATTTACTAAGAGCTACCATGGACTGTGGAAATTGTGGAGAGTCATGATTACCCATATGCTGAAGTGGTATGGCACATAGAAGATGAATAAATGTATTGGTAGGAGCTGGATGCACAAGTTTGAGAGAGAGACACATACACAGAAAGAGGAAAAAAAGTCAAACCTGTATTTCATACATATGTATATTTCCCTATTGTCTCATTACCATTCAAGGATGTGTTATGCATTAGATGATTAGCCTTCAAAGTGAAAGTTCTTGAAAAAACAGACCCCCCCACCTCCCCGCAAAAAAAAAAAAAAAAATTCCCCAAGTCAAACACTGCTACATATATTTTTTTTCTTAATTTTTATTCATTGACGGTTTCTGGCGCCACAGACTTGACAGCCGGATTTGAGCCCACTTCATAACTTTGATAGTTATGTTTTCATTATGAGTACACAGGGTGAGGACATGTGAGTGGAATAACGGTTATATTGAGCTTTAACCTTGATTGTTAGCTAGTTAGAGAAAAAAAAAAAAGTAAATTCCAAATCATAGAGAAAGCAACAGGAACCCATTATCTTTCTCAAGATAGCAACTCAGTTAAAAAGGGAGACTTAAGAGCCATGAAGGCCTATATCTTGAAGAGACATAGTATTTTTTTTAAATGCCAGTGTAAAAGAGTAAAGGTTTCAAAACAGACTTTTCAAGGTAAATCAATGTGGTGATCATGTCTAACTTTACTTAGTCCATGTGGCTTTGTGCCAGGTCAAACTAAGCTTATTAAATAGCTACTTTTAGCAACAAGTTTACTTTCTTTTCACAAAGTGTGCATAGAAATGGTTTTAAATGAACTACTTACCAAAAGGTAATGGTTAATTTTCTAATCTAGTAGTAGACATTTCCACTGTGTAGAAAGTCCAATTAAAATGGGCATTTTATATTGTTATCCTTGTGCCAGATTAAGCTAAGCATTTGAAAATGCTCTTAATATTTGTTAGACATGAAACCATATCATAATTAAAAATCTATATTTATATATTTCCTGTCTCATCTGTAGTAGGAAGGGAGGTAAGTCAATTTAAGTTAGTAAATTTATGAGCAATTAATTTCCTTAGACGTTTTAATAATCTATACAAACAAAATATCTGCATTTAAACAAAATTAGATCTCAAGCAAAATGAACCATTTAATTAATCAGTCCCTTTATTTTTTAAATTGCAGTCTTATTTGTTCAAGCTCTTCATGTAAAGGACTTGGATACTGTTGTCAATTAAGTGATCACCTTACTTCAACTTCATCTTCAAACAGGCTTTGTTGTCATCATTATGTTGCTAATCTTTTTCTTCCAAGAGATATTTCCATTTCACTGTTATATTAAACACATTAAATTTTTAACATGAAAAGATATTGAGCAGATAGCAATTTATATAAATACCATAGATACCACTGAATGTCTAAAAATATAAAGAGTTGATTAATTAAACAGTTCATTTGTCTATGTTTCAGTTATGAATTCTTTATCTCTGCTTTAATGAATCCCAATAAACTGCTTCAAAACATTGAATCTATTAAAACATTCTAACAATTGCCAACATTTTTGATGGCATGGGCAGACTAGTTTTTCAATAAAAATAAATAGCTGTATCCATATTTTGATAAATATTGCTATTTTTGTTTATTCAAAAAGCAAAAGAATTTGAAGCAATCAGAATAGGAATTCTCTTTTTGTTGGGCAAGGTGACATGCGTGTGGGTGTGTGTATATATATATATATATATATATATATATATATATATATATTATAAGGTAATGGTTAATTTTCTAATCTAGTAGTAAACATTTCCACTCTGTAGTAAGTCTAATTAAAAATGAATGTTTTATATTTGTATCCTTGTGCCAGGCTGAGCTAAGCATTTGAAAATGCACTTAATATTTGTTAGACATCAAACCATATCATAATTAAAAATCTATATTTATACATTTCCTGTCCCATCTGGGAGGTAAATCAACTTACTGCTACCAACAAGCAGAAATATTTCTTCTCCCGATGATGGCCATTTTGGCCGAAACTAGTCAAGGAATCTAAATGAAATAATAATAAAAAAACGAAAGAATATTAATCTACAATCCAGTGTGTCTGAAGGTTTTAATTTTTTAATATTTTTTTTATTGTAAAAAAAAAAAATTATTATATATATATATATATATATATATATATATATATATATATATATATATACACACACACACACACACACACTTTATTTATACACATATATATACACAAACACACACACATATATATATATATATATATATATATATATATATAGAGAGAGAGAGAGATAGATAGATAGATAGATAGATAGATAGATAGATAAACTTTGTGTGTATATATTCTGTAAGTTGATGTCTGCAACCCAAATATTGAAATTTGTAGTCTTGTGTTCACACACTCATCTCAGTAAACCATTCGTCAACTCCATTGCTAGAGTTTTAAATCACAGGTTAGCCATGAATGGTCAATGGCCCAGCATGTGAATTAGTCAGCAGGGCCATCTATCTTGATCAAACACTCACTACAGTCAAAGAGTAAATCTCACACAGACTCTCTCTCTATATATTTTTTTCTTCATTTGAGAACAAACTTTTGTCAAAAACATTTTGTATTCTGTATCTGTTGTAGATTTTATCTAAATAAATAGGAGGTATTATTTTTGGATCATCCCTTTACTGTACAAAGAGAAATCTATTCACATTATCCTTTTAAAGAGATTTTTTTTTAACTGAGTGATCTGTTTTTTGTCTTAACATTTTGCAGGTTATTTAAAAGGTGGAAAATATTTTTAGATTGTAAGAATTTAATGAATAGTGATTTACTAATACAAATCCTACTAATTAATCCATAGCTAGAGGGAGAAGAGGTGGATTCATACCTTTCCTCAAAGGTATTTGCATGTAAGTGAATCTAATGAACCTGAATGAATTTGGAACTCCATTTCCAACTCCAAACTTATCCATTACACTACCTGCACATCTATTCTTACAGCACCTGATATTTCCAAGCAGTCACCCATCTAGGTATTGAACAGGCTTGATATTGCTTAACTTCAGTGATCATACAATTTTGGAATCATGTATTATCATTATTCCATGAAATGTGTTAACTAGCATCCTTTGTTTTGATCATTATCTCAGTCATCTTCAAATCAGTATATTGTATCTTTAATAAGATTGAATGTAATTCTTCTTTTTCTTGGTTAACATCAAGTTACTAATTCATCATCAGTCGCATGACTATGTGTAGTGTGCAACTGAACACATGATTAACTCCTGCCATATGTCTCAGTTATGTACCAATATCTGGGTTCAAAGTTGTAGATATATTCATTCACATGTAGAATGTCTTGGGGAACTAGACAGAGTAGAGGCCATCCTTTTCCAGGTCAGACCACAGATGTCGTCCTTCAACTTTAAGACTTGCTTTTGTCACATAACCATTGATTCTATCAGGGAAGCATTCCACCCTGGCCACTGACTTCATTCTATGAAGCCCTCTGTGTCATCTGGATATAACTACTAGTAGCCCAGTCCCAGTCAAACATTCCATTGGTAAGAGCTCTGGAGCCACTACACATGAAGTTGCCTGCATAGTTCAATGCAAGAGGCAATGAACTAGAATTTTTTTTTTTTTTTTACATTAATTATTATATTATTAATTAATTAGAATGTATCAAAACAGGTTGAAACAACAAAATTTTGTCCTCATCTCGTAAGTTGTCTGTTTGAATTGATAGGGTTTTCAACTTTTTAAAGAGTTAACAGAAGACTTCTAAAAGTTTTAATAGTGAGAGAAATTAGAGGATTGCTGTCTCTTCTTCGTATAAGAAAATTCAATTCATTCAGGAATAATTATATTGTTAATTTAGACAATTAGCACAGGAAAAATATGGGTCAAATAGTGCAATTCACAATTTGTCTGCCAATGCATAAGAGGTTTGGAGAAAGAGCATTTGTGTTATATTTTTGTTTATTTTATTTCCCATTTGCAAGTTGTTAGGTAATCTTTTTTTCTCTGCTACAATGTCAGTACAATGCAAGTTCTGTAATCCATTAAGGTCACAGGGTCAGCACATGCACAGCAGCAGTGGTTTATCTAGGGGCAGCATTGATTGACAGAGACCATTCCTCTTCAGACTGATTTTTGAATTCAGACATTTTCCTCCACCTAGACTGGTTGTCACCTCAAGACAAGAGAGCCCAGTCAGCCCTGCTATTTAATCCATAGCTGGGGAGAGAAATGGATTCATGCCTTTCCCAAGGGCATTTGTGCAAAAGTGGATGTAATGAACTTGACTGGAATTTGAACTTGGCATTTTCTTTCGGAATTGCTAACCATTATATTACCCACACATTTTCTACAACATGGCTTCAAAGCCTGAACTCTGCTTGGTATAGAATAATCACAGATTTGCCAAAAGTTTTTGACAAGGAACTTGAATACCAACCAGAGCAGAAATTCTTGTTTTATTGATTTATCAAATGAGATAAAGTTAAGTGTCATTCATGCTTATTTCAGAGACAACCAAAGCCATATTAGGAAATGTCATCTTTCACTGTTTAACATATTTAAAATATAGATTAGCCTGAGCAATCAGAGATATAAAAAATGCACTGCACTTTGAGCTCACTTTTGGAAAAGAAAAAATGGTGTCATGACAGCCGACATTAACAAATGGAGAATTTTGGCAAGACCTAGAGAACAGAATAGGAAAGATTCAATATGTAACCATTGTCTGACAGAAAAACTAATGATTTTTGAAATTGTGGTTGACAATGACATGTTAAATAAAAGGTACAAGCTTATAGTAAGATGCAAACACAAAAATAAAAAGTTTATATTCACATTGGCTGTTATTATAAACAGAATATTTGAAATTTTTTTCATTGCTGAAAATTGCTCTAACATGAAACTCAAACTCACAGAAAATAGAAAACAGGAAATCAATTACATAATTGTGATGCGTGTGTGTGTGTGCGTAGTAACGTGCAGCGGTTTGGTGATGCCCGGGGCAAACTCCTTGAGTTCCTAAAACATGGGAGTGGGGGGGTGCCTATAGGGCCTAATACTGAGAAATGTGAGAAAGGAAGACATTTTAAATATATAAAAATAGAGGAAACACGAAATAAACACTTTATTCAAATTAAATATAAACTAGATTTTTATTTCACTCTTTGATTGAATGCCCTCCCAATATGGCTATCATACCCTTTGCATACTACCATATGTATGTATGTTATATATAAATAATCTGTGTGACTTTTTTGCATATTTCTTTGTCTCTCTTTAGCAAACAAAGAGAAGTGAATTCTACCTTGATTTGAACTTCTGAGTTGGAGGTAAGCAGGCAAGTGACATATCCACTATACTAGCATTCTGCTGCTTAAATACCAAATTAATTTTTAACTTTTAAATACTAAGTTAGGCAGATTACAAAAGGTGTTAAGCAGAAATGTTGATCCATACCATTCTTTTTTTTTTTTTTGACGATGTCATTATTATCTGAAATTCTTTTGCATAATATACAGATGGCATACTGGCTTATTAGGAAAATGGAATTGACAGGCCAAGTTCAAATTATGGTAAAGGCTGTTGCATTCCATTCACAAAAATACCCTTGGCAAAGGCATGTACCCACATCTCCACCTCCCTTGGCTATGAATAAAATGAAAAGCAACCAATCTTAGAAAGCTGAATTTAAACCTGTTTGTTAAGGTATCAGAGTAAAGCCAATTACTTCCCATGTTTGACTGACTTTGAGAAAAGCCAGAGCCTTGCAGCAGACTAAGAAAATGGAGGAAATAGTAAGGGAGGGATGAGTTATACAACACTGTTGAGCAAGTATCTGAAAGCCATTCCACAGGTTGATCCAAGCCTTGGGAGTGAAATTGGGTAAGCAAAACTGTTGATAATTGTGATAACACAATCATAAATTATCATAACCAAGGTTATGATCTTTTTGGCTTTGCTCAACTAATGATTACAATTATATATTCATTGTTTCCCAGAAACTGTAACTAAGGCCTACTCAGCATAGTTGAAGTCTAAACCACAGGTTGGCTCTGTGAAAGTTAAACACAAATGTGCCTGAGCATGCACTTACAACAGGTATTAGCTATCTGTTATAGTGGAACACACCTATTCTATTGTTAATAGACTCTCCCACCTATAATAAGTAGTAGTAGCAGTGGCCAGGAGCTCAGTGAGTTGGTCAGTCAGTCAATGTCGGACATTAAAGTATCAGCCACCCCAACTAGATTGCTGTGTCATTAACTATTATATCAAGTTCCTAACGTTTTGTACGTCAAACCTTTTTAGGACCGACAGTGTTATAGAGTAGTTTCACAGTGGGGGCTTGTATTTCACTATCCTAGTAGACAGGATTACTTGGATAATATACGACCAGACATTTTATAATCTTCTATCCAAAAACAATGAATTTCAACAGCTCACCTAAACAGAGTAGTAAGGACTTTTATTACTATTTTTGTAAGTCGGTATGCAAAGAGTACAACTAAATTTACCATGTAGTTGGGTTATATCTAATTTGATTAATATAAAATTATCAGTTCCCTGATTTTAAAATCTAGAATTATTTTATTTGGATACCTTCTTAATTGATGACATTTGTTTTCTATTTGGACATATTGAAACTGGGCCATGATGGAAATGTAATGCACTAAATATAAAATTCTATTTTAAAGGGACAATATCAATAAACATTAAGATTTTAATATTAAAAAAAAAAAAAACTTCAGAATTGGATATATATTGTTTAAAGTAACAAGATAGGCACAGAAAATCTAATCTGGATTCATAGAATTTTACTTATTTTCAAATCATTTAGACAATCTATTACTTTCTCAGATTAATGGTTAAAAATGACCAAGTGAAGGAAGCCCATAGGTCTTAGCAAGGTCCATACTTCTTTGAACTGCATGAGCTAGTACTACAGAATCACAAAGGACCATAACAGATAAAAGAAACCATATCACATGACGACTTTCAACAGCAACGACAGCTAAAATGGTTAACTCTTAGAGAAATTGACAATCAAGATGCTAACAATTCTCACTACTTCAAACAAAAAGGTTGAGGGAGCCTGCTATCAATATTGGAAGGCATGATGACAGTGAACTTAGAAATCTATTTTCCTGAAAAATTGCTTTAATAGAAAGATCTTTTGTAAATTTCAATTAAAAGTAGCACTGGTTGCTTGGTCAATGAGTGTTGAATGTTTCTTTATAAAGGAAACAGCTAATATTGCCATTACAATGGTGCTGAAAGTGAAACTGGTGAGCAGAGTTCAAGTTCCAACCTGATTTGTTCACTTTGCTCTAATGTCCTTGAGAAAGGACATTTCTTCCACACTTCTCCAACTAGACAGAGTTTTCTTGCTGTGGGTGCCAGCCAGTTTACAAGAACGATAATACTAAATTCAAAACCATGAGGAAGGCAATGGAAAATATTTCACAATTTTTTTCCTTCCAAGATGACATGGCTATTTGCAGATAAGGAAAAGCAGGGTGTGGAGAGCTGTGACCAACTATTCCCACTAAAACTAAAGTATAACAAAAGAGTGATAACACTAAGTCTACTAAACTTCAAAATAAGTAGTAGTAGTAAAATAAAAAAAAATAAAAAAACTACAAATAATTACAAAATGTGTTTTTAGAGAGCAAAATAGTAGTAATGGAGAAACTGTTTCTATTCAAATTTATGGCCCTCTCTCTCTCAACACTGCTTTGTCCACTGCCACATGTCCAAAATCTCCCACAAAGTAGTACATGGATCCTGAAGCTAACCTTAACCAATATCTGAAAATACCTGCTACTTCTGATATTGAAGAAAATAACAATGAGCTGCAGATACGCAATTTTTGTTTCAAATTATCCAGAGTGCTTATTAAATCATGTTTATTGCATTAAGAAGCCATTTAAAGCTTGCCTTCCTGTTAATATCATTATTAATGAAAATTAATTAAGGTTTGTGTAATAGTCTTTCAATGCAACCAACCAAATGAGTACATAAAAAGCTTTTACCTAAAAAGATACAGTTTAGCCAGCATCGTTATTAATAATGATAATGACTTATAGGATTTCCAAAAAGTATTTACACTTCTCTTAAAACCATTATTGCTGAGTGAACATCACTCACTTGCTTGCTTGAAACAGTTAAAATTGACAAAGAGTATAGCAGCCAATATCTGAACAGATAAAATAATTCTGAGAGTGTTTATTAATCTTATTCCTTTTAGTCTACTAACATTGCATCCCAGTGACAGGTCTATATTGGAGATGAGTGGAGATGAAAGAGCATAGGTAAGATGAACCCTCAACATCACTGAAGATTAAAAGTCATACAAGTTGAATTGCTTGCAGGTAATTTTCTAAGCTGATAACAACAATGCCACCTTACACTTTAAAATTACTTACTGTATGAAGTTTAGACATGAGGAATCTTGAGATCTGAACATGTATCTGAGGTGCCACTGTTTAGACTTTGGATTAGTTTGTGGATGGATATAGCTATTGAAGGACAAGCAGTGTGATCCCTATGCAATCCTAGTCCTGTTCTAGGAAGCAATTGGGATGGGTGGAGGTACACATCTCATTATAACACTTTTGGCAAACACTAAAAATCCATATGTGTATTGCATCAATATCTGTAAGAAGCCCCATAGAGCGGACCTAAGGATGAAATCACAAGTAATTGTGATTGAATGTTTAAGCATTCCAGGCTGTTGATTAGGCCAGATGATTTTTTTTTTTTTTTTAAGATTGTAGTAATCAGGGAAACAAGTAAACAGAAAGGAGTTCCACAGGTGGGAAGTGCGAATAAAGAAACCTTTTGAGTAGAAGTGGTGGTTGCATTTAGCTATTTCAACACTAAAAGGGTGCGACCTAGTAGCACACTTAAATTCATATATTTGGGGCACCAGGGAAAGGGGGCACTAGAGCTTCTACCATGAAAATATTTGTAGAAAAGACAGGGAAGCCAGGTCACATTGGTGAGAAAGTGACTGAAGTAGTCGAGATGTCTGGTCAGGATCAATTCCATTACAGATCTTTCTTTGGATTTTGGCAAGAATCTTGAAATGTACAGTTTGTGAAGAAAAGAGATTTTGTATAATCAGAGACTTAAATTTATTAGAGAAAACTCTGAAATCCATACACTTTCAACACATTTTCATAATAGTGTCTTAATTAGAATCAAATTCTTTATTCTAAAATTATAGTCAGATGTAATGCAAAATCTATATTGTTTTGTTGAAGATCTCTTATAATCTTTTATTAAAATTTCTTGATATCTCTCTAATGTATTTTCTCAAGACATTTTTATTTTATTTTATGCAATCTATTTCATATATTACTACTTCATGATGAAGGTCTTGTTTTGTGTTTATATTAAATCTCTTTAAACTCCTCCAAAACTTTGCCAATGATCAAAGTATCAGAAATTGAGCATTTATAGCTATAGACAATATGGACATAGGAAGCAACACTGCATAGTAATAGTCAATTCATGGCTCAAGAGATCTTTAGACCATGTGTTCCTACTCCATGTGTCTGTGTGTGCACTCAAGGGAATGAGGAAAGAACAAACTAGTCCTTTCCAGTTTTTTTGTTTAGCGTGAATATTTTGACCTGTTTATAGTACTGAACTTTAATTTGTTTATTTTAATTTTTTTCTTTCTTTATTTAGTTTTCAATTTTGGTATTTGAATATAGGATTTAATTTAGTCATTTTAGTCATAATGTGACTATAGGTACTGTAGTAGGAATTTGTTTTCATGTCTGCATTTGGAAAGGTGTTCTGATCTTTCATTTAAGAGTTTATATTGCTCTGGAAAGGTGATTGTTATTTTCTCCTCTAGGCAAAAGACTATATGAGAGAGAGTGCGCATTCAAAAGTTTTTAAATGATTATAAGCTAATCTATATTTAAAAGAAAGTTAAAGAAAATTCAAATATCAGCAGCTTTCAATGAAACATGTATTAATGAATAATTGTTGCCTTAGTATATCCACATATGTATTTCATGTTTTTGTGTACTATGTTTCATTCACTAATACAGAAATATGTTCTGCCACACGTGAAATAGAAGTAACTCCATTCATCCACACGTTTTTTTATATTATAATTTTCTTATAAAAATGAGGATATTGTTTTTTTTTTTTTAACAATTGGATTCTTTCAAAAGTAAAAGTCTATTAAATTTTATGAATTATAAACCCTATATAATGCTAAAACTTACCAACCTGTACCAAAAATATAAACTCAGAAAGCATTTAACAAGAAAGGATAACAGATGAAGCAAAAGGTTGATTGGTTCCCAATAGATAAAAAAAAATGCAGAAGGAAAATGGAGAGGAGAGAGAGAGAGGAGCTTGCTGGTAAGATATAGTAGAAAGTAGTCACAGTCACCATGGAAGGATTTTGGAAATGCTTTTATCCTGCAGTCAATCATGACTTAATAATTCACCAAGTGGCCAATTATTTTCATCAAATAACTTATTAGGTTCTCATTATACAAGTTAAAAATACATGTCTGTTGAGTCCTAAGTTATAAATCTGCAATGTGTATAAGTAATAAAGCTACTTGACCTACAGACCTTGTTTGAATTTATCCCAGCGCAAACAGCCCCATCATCACTATTCCAACTTTACAAAAAAAAAAAATGCCACTTGTATTGATCCACAAAGCCAGAAACCTTACCTCATGATCATTAAAGCATGCAGCTATGTGCATAGCAGAGAAGAGTGAAATACCAATATTACTTATTGCAGTATACAACAGTAAAAAAAAAAAAAAAAAAAATCACGTCTGAAAGCCTTGTTTCTTCTACTCCATTCCCAATTTAACCGAGATTTAATATATTAGTCACTAAAAGAAAATTAGTTTCAAAGCAGGTAGGTACTTATTTATATAGTGAGGAATCTAGAACTTATATGTTTTCATAAAATGTTTTGAATAGGAGTGTTTATGCCAAGCCTTTGTGTGTTGAGTGAAGCTGGAATTCATGTGAGGATCTTTTTATTTTAAAAAATTTTTAACACTCCGTTTCCACTATTGAATAAGGTTCCTATTCAGAACAATACAAAAATAAAATACGATTTAGACAGTCAAAACATCAAGAAAAACTAACACCACCAATAACAAAACCCCTTGAAAATGGCTAGAGAAATGGTCAAAAGGACTTGGGACAATGAAAATTATATAAAATTTCTGTATTCCCTTACTCCTACAAAATGGAAAACAATGATGCTGTAAAAAAAAAACTATATAAAAAAAATTAATCAAATCTTCCATGTCTGCTATATTTAATGAAAGATGTTTAAAAAAAAAAATTGTCTAGCTCTATAGTTAATTGGTAAAGTATTATACCAATGTTCGACACAAGACCAGTAATGTAAGAGCACTTAGTAAGATACAAATTAAATCGCAAACCTGTAAAAGTTTGCTAACCCTTTTGCTACTAGTAACAATACTGATAAGGCCTCAAGTTAGGGACACTCAGTATGAATTTAAATTACAACATTAGTGAGACTAGGGTGCTAACCAGTTTCACAATGAGCCACAGTTATTAACATAACACAAAGCCACTTATTAGGATTGAGTGCACTAGCTTGTTAACCATTACCCTGCAGTTAGTGAGAAACTTTACACTTATTTGAAGTAAGCTGTAAAATGAATTTGTCCAATCAAGTAAAATATAGTTATTTAAATTAAAAGCCTGATTTCTTCATCAAGACTTATTAAATGAATTCACCTGTTAACAGGTGGGACTACACTTGAGCAGAAATATGAGGAGGGGGTCTGGGTCAGGAATTACAAGATTCCATCCAGGCTAACAACTTGAAAATATTGAAATGGATCAACTGTTTTTCTCATCTGCAGTTAATGGATTATTTTATACCGGCATTTTTACTCATATTATATATATATATATATATATATATATATATATATATATGAGAGAGAAGGCTAATTTCAAAACAACAGCTGTTGCTGCTATTAATGCATCGCTCTTCATTAATGAATTAAGCCCTCTGGCTGCTGGCATTTGTATAAATCCGTATATAATATGTTAAAATTTTCCTTTTTCTGCCATGCACTGATAGCTTCGAGGTAGGATCTCTGACTGATGCCAAATTGGCCAGGTTTCAATCCCGGCTTGAAGCAATTGGATGTGTAGCCACACTGATGAGCTGTGATACAGCAAAACAGGCTTGTATGTCGATGACAATTATATATATATATATATATATATATATATATATATATATATATATATTTAAGTAGATAAACTGCATTTAAATTTAAAAATAAAATATACACTGTTCTCTCATATATATATATATATATATATGTATGTGTTTGGGCTGTAATCTCTCACATATACAAGTTTCATTAAAAATGGCTAACATGGTACTGTGGTTAAGTTTTTCATTTAATTTTTCTTGTATTCTTATAATTATCTTTCCTGGACATAAATTATGCAGAAATTTATGTCCAGAAAAGAAGAGAAATTAAATAAAGTAAAACACAGTACCTTGTAGATAGATAGATAGATAGATAGATAGAGAGAGAGAGAGAGTATATATATATATATATATGTGTGTGTGTGTTCTTGCTAAAACAGGGTTTCTTTGTCACATCTTTCTTGAGGATCAAATTTGATAAGAGAGCCCACCTTATATTACTTATCAATGATGAAACTTATTTTACCTGTTTGTTCTTAATATTTTAAATAAGATTCTTTATTGTTCTGCAGGTATACCTACATTGAGCAAGCCCCCACTCTTTTTATAAGATTAACAGAAAATTCCAGAGAAAAAAAAAAAAAGAAAAAAAAAAGAAAAAAAAAGAAAAAAAAAGAAAAAAAAGAAAAGTTTTATCCCCATTGAAGCCATTTTTCTTCCCTTATTACAAATAATTATATATGGTGTGTGCACACACACACTATATATATATATGCACATACACACACACACACACACAGTGTAACCCGGATATAAGAGAGTTGTCGGGACCGGAGAAGAAGTCTCTTATATCCGAGTTTCTCTTACATTTGGGTTGGGTCTAATTTATATACATTAACACAGGCTCTAATTTGGGACCAGAGAAAATCTCTCTTATATCCGGGTTTCTTTTATATCCGGGTTACACTGTATATAAAAAGATAAGAAACATGCATGCCCATGAAAATTTTTTAAAATTGAGAAATGGTTAACTCAAGACCTTTAAATATTTGAAATAAATACATAAATAATTAAAACAAAATAAAATAAGAATTAAATTAAATAAAAAAGATAAATAATAATTCAACATTTACTCACACCTTTTTTTTTTATTACGCTATATATTTACATGATTCAATGTCCTCTTTAATTTATCTTTCCTTACACAGCCAAGCTTTACAAATATTTTAGAGCATTCATAAATTAAAAATTTAACAATATTTTCCCTCCACTTCTGTGTATAAATACATGTTGAAAATAAATTTCTTTCTGTTTTATTTATATCTGAATTGAATGGATTTTTTTTTTTATCTGACATTGTTTCTTTATTATTATAAACATTATTTTTAGTGGGCACACTCCTCCCCAGTCTTTTGAACAGAGTAGAGGTTTATCTTTTGTTTCCTGTTTGGAATTGGATTTCCAGGTCCTCCTAAAGTCTTTTTCATTCTCTTTCACTCCCAATAACCCCTCGCATCTTAGTGGCATTATCTCCTTGCCTAGGGTGAATTGATTTAAAATTTTATTTATATATATATATATATATATATATATATATATAGCACCTGTCCGAAGTTATTATGCAAATATGTGTAGTGACCTTACTAAACGCCATAAAAGCCAGCATTTGTTAACCTTTAGCTCTCTGTAGTGGACTATTTTCATCAAGCAAAATGTTAGTACTGCCAATATTAAATTTGAATTTCTTGTTTATGTAGCCATATCCTTCTATGACAACATTTAAAACAATCTTGGTTGAAATTGAGAGCCAGGCTACTGAAATTTCAAATATATAGAACTAATATATAAAACACTATTTTGATAGGATTCTATATCCAGGTGGTAATATTTATAAATGATGCAGTGCGCTAAATGTTAACACCAGGCAGTTACTTTAAGGGACGCTACCAGTGTGACAGGAGCAAATTGTGATAACTCGGCTAAAAGTTATTTTGGCTATACTGCAAACTATATCAAAGGACAAGTTTGATATCAAAGTTATATCAGAGTTTGATGGCTCAGCATCCGGGCCAAGCCTGGTTGAATGGATAGACAAGGCAAAACTTGTTTGCTGGATGTGTGAATTAAAGTGGCCAGAACATGTGACTGAAAATCTGCGTAGTGAACTCGCTAGACATCATAAAAGCCAGCATTTGTTAATACCGGGAAGTTGTTTGCAGGGATTCTGTCGGTGTGACAGGAGTGAATTGCGATAACTCAACTACAATTTTCTAAGTTAAATATGGATCAGACAAAATATTTGATTTGTCATCATATGGACTTTGAGTATTATGAATTTGGTAACCTCATTAGTCAATAAATAAAGAAAAAATGTTTAAATTAAGGATTAGCATAAAAAGCAAACTAAAGTTATTTGCATACCAAACATGAACTAATAAAGAAATAATAAAAAAAAAAAAAAAAAAAAAAAACTATATGGCTTATGAAAATTACAATTAGGTTAATGGCTAACCTGCAAATGAACTTAACTCTTTATTAAAGGCTTTGACTATTTTGATCACTTGCAGCCATAAAGGAAAACTGAAAAACTATTAGCTACATTTTTCTTAAATTAGCCACAATGTTTTAATGTCCATTATAATTTATGGAGAGAGTAGTGAGAAAGTGGGCAAAACAACAGAGTTGAAATTCATTTAAAAAAATGTATGGCTTTTATTTAAAAAAAAAAAAAAGTAGTAAGTCAGTAACTGAAGCAAGTCATGAATACACCTTGTGAGAATTTGAATTTTTTGCCATTGACATTTCAGCTTAATATTCAGTACATTTTTACAATAGATGTTTATTATACAATCTAGTTTATGAATGGTGCTTAAAAAAGGCAGCATTTAAGTAATTTGAAAATTATATTGGTTATATTTTCTGCAGGAGTAATCAAGGATTTTCATCTTTACTATTAAATGTCACATAAAGAGTTTCGATATTTAAAAACACTAAAAGTATCTACAGTAACTGAACAAGTAAAAAAAAAAAAGTTCTTGATAGGCAACTACTTGGGAGGATGTGTGGGTGGTATAATAGATAATGGCTTGGAATTGTAAATCAGGGAGTTGAGTTCCAATTAGGTTCATTATATTCCCTTATATGCACATACCCCTGTGAAAGCTATGAATCACCTCTTCTCTTACCAGCTATGAATTAATTAGCACTTGTATCAATAAATCATTATTTCCTCTCAAAAATTGTTATGATCTAAAGACATTTTCTGACTTTAAATAACCTGCAAAAGCCATAAAAAGCTTATCTCAATGTATTACCAGTATGATCTCCCTTACTAATTAGATCTCACAATTCTAATAAGAGAATCAGTCAGTTATGTGCCATGCATGATACACGCTTAGGCAATTATGTATCTTTCGATACATGACTGACGAGGCAGATTTTTCTCTGTAGTAGGTTGCCATTTTTTCTGCAGTAGACCAGTTGCCATCTAAGGCTATAAAACCTGGTCTGTCCTGCTATTTACCCATAGCTGAGGTGGAGAAGTGAAGGGTTCATACCTTTCCCAAGGGTATGAGCATGTAAGTGAATGTAATGGATTTAAGTGGAATTCGAACTTGGCTCTCCGATTCCTCAATCCGAGCCACTATCCATTACACTACCGCGCCTCCTAAGAGAATAGTTTCTGTTAACAATGAAATCTTTCAATGCTAAACACGGGAGATAAGTCTATGTGACTGATAAATATATAAAGCCATATTGTATTAGAGAATAGACCATTTTCCTTTTCTCTTTGTAAGGCTTGCATCCATTCTTGACTGCTGAATCTTTTTTTATCTATATTTCCAATCCATTTCTATGATAAACATAATTCTATATATATAGTCTTATTCTGTTAATGCTTGGAATAATTCCTGAGCACTTACAAATCTTTTTTTGTCAGATATAACACAATTCAAACAATGATAATTTGAACAGAGAAAGAAAATTCCAACTGCAATAATTTGGTGATTATATTATAAAAATCTTACTTTTAATTTACATTATTTACTTAAACTATTGTCAATCAAGGTAACCTTTAGTGAATTTCAAACTTAACCCTTTATTTAATCCTCAGAGGTAGACTGCTCTCATTCTCAGTCCAGGGATATTTTGTCTTGTTCTTACTTAGTATTGCTCAGTCATTTGCCCAGTTTCCACTGACTTCATTTTGAAGTACTCTTGCAACTATGAAGAATTTGGCAAACATGGAGAAACATGTCTGCTATAAGACAGTGTCAAAAAGACTTTTTTTCCCCCATAACACTGCTTTTTTAGCTACCTTCCCTATTCTTTCCCGTTTGTTTGCAAAAGCTATGATTAGAATTAGAAATTTGTGAATAAGAAATTGTTTTCACATTTCTTTATAAAATGGTAAATGATAAATATTGCATTAGTTTGGGGGAGAAAGAAAGAAATATGGCAGTGAGGTTGGGAAGAGAAAAAAAAGAAATAATATGGCATCATTGGTTGTCCATTGTTTTGAAGTAAAACTTATTTTAGGAATTTCACTTAAACCAGAGTTGAAAAATTTTATCACATGTTAACTCTTGTTTAATTAATTTATGTCCAGGAACAGCTAAATATTTGTCATTTATATGAAAAAGAAAAGACACATATTTAAAATCAGAAAGAGACAGTTGAAATTTCTAGGGCATATGAGGAAAGAGGGCTTGGACAATTTGACACTCAAGACCAACTGAAGGCAAGAGAAACAAAGAAAAGCAGCATAATAACATAATGAACTTTTGTAAACAGTAAGCAGGAGAGGTAGCAAATAGTCAAGCTTTACTAAGAGCTCAGTGAGTTGTGGAGGGCCATGATCGCCAACATCCTGAAGGGACACAGTATATAGAAGCAGCATTTACATGGGTTTTTTTTGTTTTACTGTAAAGCATGCAGTTGACATATAGTATGCCTTGATGACAGGACTTCAACAAGAGACTTTTCTAATTGAATATTTTTTTATCAATATTGTTGTCTATAAAAGAGTATCCCCCCCCAATCAAAAGAGAGACACGCAATTATTTTGAACAAAGTTATCTACCTTGCAAACCACCATTTTTAACCTAAATCAAGGTAGTTAATACTTAGAAGCCATATATCCTATTTCATGTCTTATTCCATTCAATAGTTTGACTATTGACCGATATAACAACTCTTTATACAACCATCAGAAAAAAAATCTTTTAACAAATAAACATTGTTTTATCCTTTACCTAGGGTCATATTTAAAGAAAAATAAATGGTCAATAAACTGACAGAAGAAAAGTGCTTGGCTCAGATCTAAAATACATGTTGACTTCTAAATATTCCCACACAGAATCTCTTTACTCTTGCTTCATCACAGCCAACCCTACCCATCCACTCTTTGTCATAACATAACCAAGTCTATTTCTGATAATCTAAAAAACACATGTTAACAGGATAACAAATTTATGGCTGTTCTAATTTTCACCAAGCAACAACTTCAGGTACTCGTTTCAGCCACCATCAAGTTCTCACTTTCAAACAGAGGCATACAGTTATTGTTACAGAAATGTTGAAACGATGAAAGCTAATATGAGCCAATATGGATATAAAATGAATTGGACAAATATACAAAAACAAAAAAGAATGTAAGACAAGTATGCATCTTCTCACCAGCCTTATTTAACATATACAGCAAGTTGATCCTAAGAGAACTAGAAGTCCTACCAGGATTTATTATCACTGGGCACAATGTTGATGGCAGACACAGAAAGAAAACTGAAAGAACTCCTAGGCAAGATAGTAAAGCAGGAAGAAATCACTAACCAATTCTAAGAAGACAATGTATGGTAGTTAGCAAGATGGACAGCCCAACATGCAGGGTAAATAGAGAAATGTTATTATCAGACAGAAAATATGATACAGAAATGTGTAGGTGCATACCAATAATGAAAAATGCCTCCCAAAATCTTGAAGTATTAAGAAACAAGAAAATGATGCTAAGAATAACATGGTTGGAACATGTGAACAACAAGGAAATTTTTAAGGTAAATGGAAACAAAAGCAACACAGGTACTCAGAGACAGCTGAAATTTCTTAGATACATGAAGAAAGAGCTTGGCACTCACAGGACATATCAAAAACAATAGTAAAGTGCTTGACACTCAGAGACTAAAGAAAATAACATGGAAATAGGGGTAAACAACAAAAACCTATGTAAGTTTATATAAATGGATGGCAGAAGAGGGATTATATAGTACTAGCAGCATGGCCTGGTGTTGCCCGTGCTTGATTCAAAAATCGTACGACTCATACAGCAATTGCTATCACTTGACTTAAAATATTTTTGCCCTTCCTTGCCTTTAATGGAGTGCCCTTTGCCGTGCTGATGTTGCTACATGCCTTACTTCTTGCCTATCTCACACTTCAAATTTTTTCTAAGCTCTATACTAAACATTAAATCTGTTACGAAAAAAGAACTAAACAAAATGAACAAGGACTGGAATGAAACTGAATGAAAAAAGAATGTTAACAACAAATACTTCTTCACACCCAACACAGTTCTGTGGAATCAGAATCAACGTCAAGTTTAAGCAAGCGAATGAGCCAATTGGAGTAAAGTGCCATGCAGATTTAAATTTTTCCCACTTGTGACGAATGCAGCTATCGATTTTTTTGCATGCTAGCATGTTAGTTAACATTCACATCAGTCAGCTGTTGGCTCTCACGCTGGCCAATAGAATCTTCCTGCCCATTCGTGGCAGCCAGCTATTTGCTCTCACTATGGCCAGTACAAAATGGCCGCAAACTACATGAAAACTGCCGTAGAAGCATGAAAAATTCGATTATTTCCATTATCGATGGGAGTTGGGAAATGCAAAGTCGGTCTTGGCCTTTCCACTAACTTGGAGCATGTGCATGTAAATTTTGGTGCAAATCCATCGAAAATTGCGGCCATACATTCGTTACACACACACACACACACATATGCACACACACACACACACACACACACACACACACACACACATCCTGCCTTTTATAGATAGAGATATGAATGTATAGCAAAGGGCCAAGCATTGCTTAGAGCTATGAAGGATAGGAAGTTGTGGAGAGACATGATCACCCATGTCCTGAAGGATTATGGCATATAAAAAAAAAAAAAAAAAAAAAACTAATTTGTTTCTACATAAATGTACATAAATATAAACTGCCTATTGCAACTTATCAGAAACTTATTCCTCTTGATATTTGCATAAGATAAATGCTCAATTTAGTGCCTGGGGTGGTTATTTAAAGATTTTGAAGAAAGTAGATTTGGGTTAAATTAATTTTTGATTTAAAACTCCCAAGATACAAATAAGCACCCCCTTTTACTTCTCATATATATTAATTTAGTAGATCTGGGAGTTCTTATTTGAGAGAACTTATTTTGTAATATCTTGCAGAAAGGGGGGGGGGCTTATTTGAGAAACGCTACTGAATCGAGCATGACAACTTATGAAGCAAAGATCACTTTCTTTTCCACTCATTTGTGAGCACTCATGGTTTTATTTGTTAAATATTGCACATGAAATGATATAACAATGATACTATTCAATTCATATCACACTATAGAAAAGAACAAGAGACATTTATCAATCAATGATAACTTATTAAAAAGATGAGCTTATTTTACCGACATTTGCATACCAGATAAATTACAAAAAAAAAAATTTTTTTTTTTTTTTTACACTCATTTACTGCCATTTAATCTCTTATTGTCAATAAAGTTCTAAAATTAATAAAATTGGCATCTATAATTTTGGTAGTTTTCAAAGTAGTCTTTTTTTATCTACAACAAGTTAAACAGTTCCACTGACATTATTTCTACCAATTTCTTTTTAAGTCTAACTCTGTGTGGAAGCTTGTTTATTGATCACCTTTATGATTTTATTGTGGATAAGCAACAGGCAGTGACTGTAACAGGTCACAAGGAGCTAAGCTGCAGCAGTAATCAAACTAATAAGAATTTAATTTGGGAATGAGAATAAAAAACAAACAAACAAAAAAAAAACCTACCCTAAGTATGCTTGGTCCCAACCAGAGATCTGCTGTGATTGACCAACAACCAGTCTTTACTGTTTCCAATCAGTACTACAGTTCATATGCAAATCTTGGCAACAGTACTACCTGCATTGGTGAACTACCCTTTCCAAACAGCTAAATTATGGTAACTCTTGTCAGAGAAGGTATCAACAGTCAATAAATGCACCAAGGTAGAATATTAATGCATTTCAGTGCACCAGATGTACCCAAGTCAGAGTCCCTCCTGCTTGCCAGATTCAAAATGTTTCCTCATTTCCAAAATAAGATTCATATAAATATAATTAGACTAACTGGAAAAAAATCAGAACAACGAAGAAAAAAAAAAAAAAAAAAACTTACTATTTTTGGGAAATAGAAAAAAAAAAAATTGTAGACTAAAATAAAAAATATTAAGAAATAGTAGACTAGACTAAAATTAAAAAATACTACAGTAAAATTAAAAAAAAAAAAAAACTGGAGGTGAGAGCCACAAAAGAAAAAATCATGCGTACATGTATAAATGTCTAGCAGAAGATAAAAATTAAAATACTACGTTTTTATCATTACATGAAACATTATCAAATTCATTAATTTTTCTTTTTTTTTTTAACTACTTTTTCTTTCATCTTAATTTTAGTTACTTATCACAAATACTTTGTCAGTAAATAGCACAAGTCAGAAACAATGAATAAACTCTTGATGAGAAAATTGTATTCCTTTTGCCTCAAGAAACCAGTTTGATTTTGTAAAAGCTGATCTATTACTTGGCAGAAGATCAACCACAAAGTGGGACTTTATATAATTAGATTTTACCTTTTGCCAGTTACAAGGCTCTTGTAGTTAAAGTAAAAGAGCAGCTGTCATGGTAAGACAAGCATCTCAAAGTAAAGTGAAACATTAGTCTCCAGAAGTAACTTATGGTCTGGGAAGTTTATTGATGGCTAAAGAATGATCGTCTGAGTAGTTGCAATTAAACAAATAAAAATTTTTCCATTTCACTGAAACAGCCATTAAACATTTCTATCTTCACTTCTTTATTTTTTTTAATTTTCTCACTGAAACCAAGTAGTGTCTTTCCCTTTTTTTTTTTCACGTAATCATTATTTATGAGGCATTGGCAGGAAATGTGAACCACTTCTATCTTCCATTATTTCTTTCTAGCCAGATCTTGCCTTATGAACATTTCGCTTAATAATTTAAAAATAATTCAGCAGAATATATTATTTTATTTATGGTAATTGGATTTTTGGCAATTGCTTTACTCAGTTTCCATTGTTCAATATTGTGTGTCTGAAAAATGGTGCTTTATTGGTCATCATAACTTCTCGGCTTTTTGGCTAAGATCAAAATGTAGTATCTGTTATCAGTTTAATCTGATTCTCTTTCTCCACTTCTATCTTCCCTTCCTCCTTTCATTTTCTCACTGAAACCAATATCTTTTCACCTCTTTCCATGCAATCAAAATATGGAATAGTCCATTATTTATGAGGTATTGCTAGGACACAAGGGTTGTGCTAACTAACAAAGGGAGGGACAAGCCCAATTATAAGAGGATATGTCTTCACAAACAAACAGTACCCTGGGTAAAAGCTACTATATAGTGGTTAGAAAAAAGGTAATACCATCTCAAGATTCACATGTATGTGTGATTTAATGCCTTCTAAGATTACAAATATGTCAAGCAAGGTTTATCTTATGATTAATTATGATGACAGAACTATTACTTTTAAAGAGATTAATGCAACATGTATTATTTAATGTTGTACAAATTGTTAAGATTAAAATACTATGTACAAAAAATACCTATGATGTGGTTGTTATCTTCATTAATTCCAATAATATTAAGAACATAGATGGATACAAGATTCAATGGGGGAATCAAAGTGAGACTAAGCAAAACGCTATTAAAGCTCACAAACACACACAGGTTATCAGATGTACTAATAATAGATTAGGTCATCTGTCAAGGTAACCTGTCAACATTTGTTAAGCAGCTGTATGCAACTGAACAACAGGAACAGCTTGACAAGGCAAATGTAATCTTCTGAAAATGAAGAGGAAGATGTAAAAAGCTGATGTGAAAGCCACTGATGCTATTAGAGAATGTTGACAACCACAAGAGTTGTACAGAGTGGTGTCTGATAAAAAGCAATAAATAACCTCGAGGCTTCCTTCTGCTACTCTCCATCTGCACCCAGATTCCATCTTCTCTTTCCTTATGAACTTTTAGCAGAAATATGTACACAAACCTACTATCATATAGCTTGCTCTTGAGGGCTTCTTTAATGACTTAATGTCCTATGTTATGCATCAAGTGAATCCAAGATAGAGTTTTGTGAAGTCAGAAAGTCAAATCCTAACTTGGCCTAAATTTGATTTTATTGTACAGTCTATATTATAAAAAGAACCAATTCTCTGCCTGTCACACTTTCTGTGTGACTTTGTATGTGTGTATGCAATGTATGCATATTGTATATGTAGTGTTTGAGTGACTTTGATGTGTTTGTGCCATTTAATGTAGACACAGGCACAAACAAATACAATTTGACAGAGTTTGAAATAATACATTCCTTTTCCATTAAGTCTGGACAACCACTACCCTGGTTGAGCAATAAAATCAAAGATGGAGATAAAAAATTTTTTTAATTCAGTAAATCCAGCTTCATGGCATTACCTAAGAAACCAGGTGCAAATGAATGCAAGCTCCATCAGACAATCAGTTTAATGAAACACATAATCAAACTAATGATGCAAATCCTGATGAATAGAGAGCGAAGCAGAATTAGACTGTAAATAGGACAAGAACAGTGTGATTTTGTTAAGGACACTGGAACAAGAAATGCAATATTTATGATTGATATTGGAGAGAGCAATACAAAGGCACAAGAATGTGGACTTATGTTTTATTGGTTGGTTGATTTTGTTTTGTGCAAATACCTTACTGTTGGTCATTTTACTGAAAATACCTTACTGTTGGTCATTTTACTGAAAATACCTTACTGTTGGTCATTTTACTGAAAATACCTTACTGTTGGTCATTTTACTGAAAATACCTTACTGTTGGCCATTTCTTTAAATATGATGTATTGCTGGCAATTTTACTAGAAAAATGCATTTTATATACTTTCATAGTGTTGTTTTTGTTTGAGTGTTCACTATTTGGCAATAACTGGGAACCTAACAGGTGCTATCAACCTAGGTTACAGTGGACCTGGCAACAACAAAAGTTAAGAGATGGTTCCATGCTCCCCAAAACCACCAATCTCCCGATGATGGATGTAGTTTATCCTCATGCTAAGAATTAACTTGTGTTTTATAGGTTACACAAAAGCATTTGACAAGGTACAGCACAAGGATCTATTTGCTAGGAAAAGTAGATCTATTTGGAAAAGATATTAGAATAATCCAGAACTTCTGAGAGTAAAATGAATTGAGCAGTTATACAAAAATAGAAAAGGGTGTGAGACAAGGATGTGTCTTTCCTCAAATTTATTCAACATTTACACTAAGTCTATCCTAAGCTGGGAACCTACTAGAATTTATTATTGGTGGACATAATCTTAACAATATAAAATACACAGATGATATTGCACTGATGGCTGATTCAGAAAGAAAAATACAGGGATTCCTAGAGAGGGTAGTAAAAGAAATAAAGGAAAAAAAGGACTAGCCATCGAAAGTATGATCATCAGCAAAAGAAAAAGATGCAATTTACAAGTTGGAGACATAAACATCAAGAAGGTACAGAAATTTTAATATCTTGGAAGCATTTTAACAGAACATGGAAAATGCAACACCAAAATCCAAATACACATTGGGCGAGGGAAAGATCCATTCCTAAAACTAAAAAAGTTTGGAGAAACAAAAAAAAAAATGTTAGAAACAATAAAAAAAAAAGTGCTGGATTGCTATGTGATATCCATCCTCTTGTATGGTGGTAAATACTGGACAATCTCTCTACTTATGAAGAGAAAACAGGATGCAGCAGAAATGTAATTCTACAGAAGAATACTGAGAATTTCATGGATGTAGCAAGTAAGAAACCAAGTCGTCTTAAAGAAAATGGCAACAAAAGAAAAAAAACACTTAAAATCAAAAAAAGCTGAAATTTCTTGGACACAATGAGAAAGAAGGGCTTGGAAAAGTTAACACTCAAAGCATTAGATCCTCACTAGTAATGATGTGTCTGAATATAACCTGGAAAATCAATGTACCAAAATACTTGGTTCATTGGTGTGATAAAGAGTGTTGCTAAAAAAGAATTTTTACAAGAATTTCTATTTTTATTAGACTGAACTACCTTCAGAGAACCCAACAAGGATTTCCTTTTTGAAAGCAAACTAACTATCTTTACAGGGTGTGGTCTCACAGGTGGTAAAGCTTGCAACACCTTGCAAAATAGAGCTATCTATGTTGTACTACTACTACTACTTTTGAACAGTCTACTGATCTTGGTTGTTGTAGCTTTTTTTCCTTCAGGTGTGTTATACTTGGTAAAATTTTCTTGTGAGTACAACAGTCAAACTAGTCAAATAGTTGACTTATATAGTGAGAATGCTTGGCCCCGATATATATATATATATATATATATATATATATATATATATATATATATATATATATATGTATATTATTAATAACATCTATTTTCTGTCACTCACCGATAAGCTACTTTTTATATTCAGTAATAGTGCAATGTTCAAATGTATCTGGATTCATTTTAAAATTCATTCACACTGGAGATTAAATAACAAAATAAAAAGAACATTTTTTAAAAATTAATTTTTGCCTGAGTTTTCAGTTCCTCACACCAACCATACTCAGGTGATTTTACATTCTATTAATATTAAGCAAGTAGAGAGAGAGAGAGAGAGAGAGGGGCAGATACAGACACAGAGAGAGATCTTCTGATTTTGAATATACTCGTGAGCCTGTCTGTCACAGATGATACCTTTACCAATTTAGCAAATTTTTTTTTTTTTTAAGTGACCTCCACTAGCTCAAAATACTTACTATTAATGTGATATTACTATCTTGCCAGTCACATCAGGATAATCACTTTCACAGCCTTCCTTACCATTTATGAAACATTCTGAAATACTATCTGATTTGCTCTCAAAGTAAAAAGATCCAGAACTTTGGAGAAGTATGAAGAAAGAAAAAAGAAAAAAAAAGAAAACTAATCAAGTTCCTCATACACAATATAGAATTATGTGCATTGCCATTTTTAAATGCCAAGATACTGTCCATGAGATACTGCCATATAAATGTCACTTAACAGTGGTAGGCACAAATAATGCTACTTTGTGAAAATATATAGAAATAAAGTTTGCGGCAAATTTAAATTGCACTATTTTTTTCTACAGCATTGCGGAATCCATCAATTGTATGCAAGAGTGAGCAAGAGAAATTAACAGATCATCTCATCAGTCATGTTATGACAAAGGAATTCTCATAAGATTTCATCAACCAATTCCAAGTGATAGAATTTGAAATTTGTCTTGTCATTTTCTTGTCTTGAATTTAACACCAAGTGACACAATTGGGATTTGCAACCCAACGCAATGATATGCACCAGACACCAAACTAAGTTATATTTGATACCATAATATTTAGTATAATTTAGTTAGATTTGGAACTAGCAATTATAATATCAATCTTACTGTTAGCTACAATAAAATTTTGATCTGCAGGTATCTTAATCTCTCATTATATATATATATATATATATATATATATATATATATATATATAGCTGTCACATTATTGCTAGGTATGGCCATCAAATGATATCATTGTAAGACTTGATAATGCAAATATGGCTCTTTAAAATGGCAAACATTAAACAAAATCCCCCAAAACTCTGGTACAATATTTAATTTATGAATATGAATTTATTGCCTACCAATGCCAAATTGCTAGAAACTGCAGTAGCAGGAAGGGTGGTTTTCTAAAATCCTTAAATTGCTCAACATCAATTCTTTTGCAATTTTATTGAGCACTTTTCCATGAATTTCATTGTTTCTTAACAAATCTTGGGTTTTGTCAAAAAGTTTAATTTTTTTTTTTCGTTAATCAATTAGATATACACAATTTATTACTTCAAACATTATAGTAGACACTTCATATTCAAAATAGATGTCCATTTTTATTTATTAAACTATTTAATATGCAAAATGATGTTAATATCTAAAATAAAGTTAAAATCTATACTAATAATAAATATTACATTTGTGTGTGTGTGTATATAAGTATAATAAAAAAGTTAAATGGTCAGAGTTGAATTAGACAAGGAAACAGTAGTATTAAAATAGTGCTCAATACACACATAAAAAGATAAAAATCTAACATGTAGTGCTTTTAAATATAGAAAATTAGGAAATCAGCTGATTCCTTTTTGTATCTTCAATCAATTGATTTCCTAACACTATTTTTTTTTTAAAATAATTAATTAATGAATAAGTGCAAATGAATGAATAAATGAATAAGCACAATGGGAAACTTGGATTAAAAAAAAAAAAAAAAAAATTTAAAAAGGAGGACTTCGATTTACAAGGTTCATTTGATGGTGCTGAGGTTTCAGAATTAATAGGCCTACATATTTTATATGAAATCAACAAAATTGTACATATAAAACAATCACGGCCTGTACAGGGATGACGGACTGATGATGGTGCCAGACAACAGAACAACAAATGACAATATAAGAAAAATAATTGAGTACAATGGGAACATATATATTTTATTACTTATCTACTATAAAAGTACTGTAAATATACAGGCAAGGTAGGTAGGCAAGTATAAAGTATTAATTGACCTATGGATAGAAAGACAATTTATTATAAAGCTCAGACTTTAAGAGTGTAGAAAGCATTATGAACACCATAGGTAGGAAGGTAGGTAAATAGCATTATCTTTATGTGTACCAATGTTAATTTTTCATATCCAGTCAGGCATTTGAATTGCAGTTAAGAGAGATAAGGGATGCCCTAGAATGGTAACTCTAAACCTTTTCCTCAACTCCAATTTTAAAATTGCATGGCAAATGAAACAGAGTTAATACAATGTGCTTATATTTTGTTGCATTATAACAGAGCCAATACTTTTTTTTTTTAAAATCATTTCACCCCAAGCAAAGTGTAAATGCCATTAGTACACAGTGAGTTACAGGGACTGAGAGAAAATACTGTGTATAGGGAGGATTGAGGAAAAGGACAAAACATGAATAGGATTCAAGAAGATAAAAGATTGCGATTGATATTGCATTTAAATTTTTGAAGATTGTAGTTATCAGGGAAGCAAGTAAACAGAAGGGAGTTACCTAGGCAGGAAGTGCGAGAAAAGAAACTGTTAGAGTAGAAGTGAGGGTTGTATGTAGCTATTTCAATAGTAGACTGGTGTGACCGAGATAACAATCTAGTAGCATGCTTAAAAACATGTAATCAGGGCACCAGGAAAATCATATTTGTAGAAAAGACAAGATCACAGAAACTAATATACTTTGGTTCACAGTTTGTTTTTTTTGCTTCATACACATACTGCAGTTGGGCACCTTGAGGTGGTGTAATGGCTAGCAAGCTTGTCTCGCTAGAACTATTATGACCGAGTAGTGAGTGTGTTCCTCACTAGGTGCCCCATACTTTCAGTCTTGTGCCACATTTGAGCTATGCTTGGAAAAATCACTACACATACTGCAGTTATATTTAAATGTTTAAAAATGTAAACATCTATGCAAAAACCAGAAACAGCAGCAGATAAAAAATGATGTTTTGGCCTAAAATAGTATTTAAAAGGATTAAGTCATCTTATTGCCTTGTTAAAATTCTAAAACACTGACAACATCCCTGGACACACTATCTTGAGAGTTCCCAGATCACCCAAGAGGCCATTATTGCCTATGTTGAGAAGAACTGCCCCAGAAAGGTGATGTAGTCAGGTTTTGATTATTTACCTTGAAAAGAACAAATAGATTTTAGTTTAAAAAAGAGAAGAGAGAAAAAGAAAGAGAAAAAAAAGAGAAAAGAGAAGAGAAAAAGAGAAGAGAGAAAAGAGAAGAGAGAAAAGAAAAGAGAAAAAGAAGAAGAGAAAGAGAAGAGAAAAGAGAAGAGAGAAAAGAGAAGAGAAAAAAGAGAAAAAAGAGAAGAGAGAAAAGAGAAGAGAGAAAAAAGAAAGAGAAAAGAGAAGAGAAAAAAGAAAGAGAAAAGAGAAAAGAGAAAGAGAAAGAGAAGAGAGAAAAGAGAAGAGAGAAAAGAGAAGAGAGAAAAGAGAAGAGAGAAAAGAGAAGAGAGAAAAGAGAAGAGAGAAAAGAGAAGAGAGAAAAGAGAAGAGAGAAAAGAGAAGAGAGAAAAGAGAAGAGAGAAAAGAGAAAAAAAAGAAAAGAGAAAAGAGAAAAGAGAAAAGAGAAGAGAGAAAAGAGAAAAGAGAAAAGAGAAAGAGAAAAGAAAAGAAAAAGAAGAAAAGAGAAGAGAAAAGAAGAAGAAAAGAGAAAAAAAAAAAAAAAAAAAAGAAAAAAAAAAAGAAAGAAAAAAAGAAGAAAGAAAAAAAAAAAAAGAAGAAAAATGAAAAAAAGAAGAAAAAAGAAAAGAAAAAAAGAAAAAAAAGAAAAAAGAAAAGAAAAAAAGAAGAAAAAAGAAAAGAAAAAAAAAAAAAAAGAAGAAAAAAAAAAAATAAAAAAAAAAAAAAAAAGAAAAAAAAATAAATAAAAAAATAAAATAAAAAAAAATGTATATATTTGACTACTTGACCTATGACGGTATATTTAACTAATTTTATAATTGTATTGTATTTGTCTTATACACGATCAAAAACTCTGCATTTTCCTATATTCAATACTTACTGAATATAAAAAACAAAATATTAAAAGAAAGATAATTTATACTGCCATGCTCTTATGCTATAAATAAAAACAATTACAAAATATATATATATATATTTCTACAATAATTAGCTTCTAGTCTTTAGTAATAATGATACTGATAATACAAGTCTTGCCACAAAAAAATGTAACAGCCACTAACTCTGCAAACAGCTTGGGTACATCAGCTACTCTGGTTGACCATTACTAAGTACTGAATTTTATCCTTACTGGGTATCAAATACTTGTGGCTCCATGCCAAATTAAGCTGAGTAAATAAAAAAACTCTGCAAAAGCCTTTTAACTTCCCTTTTGTAAGACAATTGTAAATTTCTTCAATTCAAGCTTCAAGTGACCACACCTCCCAAGTTTGCCTCGGACAGAAATGAGTATTTATTTATAAAAACAGCACCATCCCCTAAAAACTGACAATTGTTCCCTTCACCGATATACTGAAAACCAATAGAGAGAAAATAAAATATAGACATTATAGTGATTTTCTAAGCATAGCTTAGATGTGGCACAAGGCTGAAAGCATAGAGCACCCAGTTAGGATTGAATTCCCTATTCAGTTGTAATTGTTCTAGCGAGACAAGCTTGCTAACCATTAGATCGCATCGAGGTGCCCCAAAAATGTAGACATTATGAGAATAAAATTAGAAATGACATTAACTAATAAAACACAAAGTTACTGCCAGTAAATTTGGTTGGACTACAACAAAGAAATAGATGGTATAACAGTTGTACAAAGTCTCACTATGTCACTATCTCAAATGTTGACTGTATAAAGATACTGTTTATATATGTAAAGCTGTAAATGAATTCAGTAACATCTGGTATAGTTAAAAATCTCTCTCCAAAGAAACAGTGTATTAAATTAACTAAAGTGACCTTTGACAAAAAAAAAAAAAAAAAAAAAAAAAAAAAAAAAAAAGAGGCTATTTTGCCAGTTCCTGGTAAAATAGACAAACATGCTTTTAAACTGATTTTATTGGTCTCTGTAAAATAGACCCCTAGGTATTTCACCAATAAAAGGCAGTTAAGGTAAAAATAACAGATTTAACAGAAAAATTTATTTCCACCATCAATTGTTAAAACAAGTTGTTCATCATCAGTCATTAAAAAGAAATATAGAAGTCTCTGAATATTTTAAGCACTTCAGGTATAACAGTCACTGCAAATTCAAAACTTGGCCTTGGACACGGTTCTCTTGCCAATACACTTCAGGTGCACCCACTTAAGACAACAGTCACAGACCACAGAATCCATGTTGCTTTTAAGTCCTGTCTACACAGCTCACACAACCACTGCACTATCTCAAATATAATATATTCTTAATTCTAAAATGCTATTATATTTACTGGCAAAATAGCCTATTTGATAAATAAAAGCTTGAGACTGGTTCTCAGTACCTCAGGTCATATTGATTGCTCTGTGACACCAGATTTCCTCAATTTAACCCCCATTCTGAATTGTCATTGAGTAATTTTCCCTACATTATACTTTTTACAGCTGTAATTGAAACAATTTATAAAACAAAAGCTTTAATTTCGATCAAATGAAAAAAAAAATCCCATTTCAATGGATCATAAAACTATTTGATGTCCACTTGCTTCCCTTTGCAAATCACTGGCCTAAGAGAAAATGGGCCTTGTAACAGATTAAAAATAAAATCCACTGTCATTTCAAGAGTTGTTCAGACTATTGAACATTAAATCAATAAGGACAGAGGGGTGTAACATTTTTTCTTTCATGTAAATCAAGAAAGAACAAAAAAAAAAAAAAAACTACGCACAAGATGTAATATACTGATTAGATCAATACTTTCATAAGTAATGTCACTAACACAAGTGAATGCATATTGATCATTCAGAACAAAACCACTTTCCACAACCCATATAAAAGGCAATTCATATATATATATATATATATATATATATATATATATATATATATATATATATATATATATATTTTGTAGGAATCCTCTCCAATTCTCCCTTTGTTGAATCAAAACAGTTCATACTTGTTTGACATACTGACCTAACTTATACATTTATTTGCAAAGATGTGTCATGTCCTCCAAGTTTTTTCTCTTTCCAACAATGTTTTCTGTTACCCAAAGAAATGGCTGTGATTCCATCCCTCTCTATTATTGGTTTTGGATATTATGATATTTCATGAATAAATTTCACAAAATGGTTAGTTCTTCAATATTTCTAGTACATTTGAATATGACTTTATGCATCATTAGATATCCAACATCTGGAACATTATTTTTTTTTTTTATCAGGAGCTTTATTTATTATTATTATTTATTATTATTATTTACTACTACTACTAATAATAATGTTTTTACTATTTGCTCTTGGAGTCAAAGAGTTTAAACCAGAACTTTAAAAACAACAATAACAAGATAGTAATAAAAAAATAACTTTTATTTTTAAAATTATTTTCCTGTTTGTAAAAATTTGCCATTCTACACACATTTCAGTGATGAGGTGTTACTACAATTATAAAAGGATTCCTTTGAAGTAGCTTGTCTTTGTTGATTATAACAATTGTATAATTTCCGTATTTTAGATAAAGGACTACTATGTCTTCAAAACCATAGAGCAGAGAATGAGAAACCACCCCACTATCTTTCCCAAGAAGTCATAGCAATGTACCAATAATAGAGAAAAGGAATCTGGAGAGTCATAATCAGTTTCATTTGAAAAAAACATTGAGGAAAAAAAAGGGGGGGGGAAGAAATAAGAAAAAAAAATGAAAAAAAAGGAAAGAAAAAAAAGGAAAAGAAAAGAAAAGAAAAAAGGAAAAGAAAAGAAAAGAAAAAAGGAAAAGAAAAGAAAAGAAAAAAGGAAAAAAAGAAAAGAAAAAAGGAAAAAAGAAAAGAAAAAAGGAAAAAAAAAAAGAAAAAAAGAAAAAAAGAAAAGAAAAAAAAAAAAAAAAAAAAAAAAAAAAAGAAAAAAAGGAAAAGAAAAAGAAAAAGGAAAAAAAAAAGAAAAAAAAAAAAAAAAAGAAAAAAAAAAAAAAAAAAAAAAAAAAGGAAAAAAAAAAGAAAAAAAAAAAAAAAAAAAAAAAAGGAAAAAAAAGAAGGAAAAAAGGAAGGAAAAAAAAGGAAAAAAGGAAGGAAAAAGGAAAAAGAAAAGAAAAAAAGGAAAAAGAGGAAAAAAAAAAAAAGGAAAAAAAAAAAAAAAAAAGAAAAAAAGAAAAAAAAAAAGAAAAAAGGGGAAAAAAAAAGAAAAAAAAAAAAATAAAAAAAAAAAAAAAAAAAAAAAAAAAAAAAAAAAAAAGGCACCCTGGTTAACCTTCTGAGGAAATCAAATTATGGTATTTATGTTGTTCTCATTACTTTACTGATCATGTCTTGTGTTTTTCTGAGGAAAATCACAGAAAGCAAACAGAATTTGCTACAATGATTTTGAGTGACAGCTTTGTATAACTGAGGATAAAAAACAGAGTCATAGCCATTTTATTAAATATTGACGATGACCAGATAAATAATTGACACTTAATACCCAGCAATGGTGCTGGCAAATTAAAGTTCAAACAATTTTATTAAATTGCTAAAGAATCATGTATAGACAAATTCTTCTAAAAAAGAAGCAAGAACCTGAAAAGCATATTCCCTCACTGATGCTATTTGGTGCATTAATTACTTTATATTGGTCATGTAGTAACAAATAAGTTCATTTAAATAGATATTTATTGATAGAGTTCCTACACAGAATTTTTAATAATTTCCAGATATACAAATGAGAAACAACAGGTGTTACACATTGGTTAAATGGTCATGATTTTTGTGTGAGAGAGAAAAAAAACAAAAGACCTCAAAGCATTAAAAGGTGTGAAAATACTAACTGGATTTGTAAAAGAGAGAAAGAAAGAAAATAAACACTCAGTATGAGCTATGCATAGTAGTGTTGTCATTATCTACAGGTGATATACGTCTCAAACCCAATCACCAGATTTCTGAAACCATGGATAATGACCAAACATTATACAATGATAGACCTACATTTTTGAGGCTCTGAAGCTTGAACATATATGAGGGCTCCTTTGCAACCAGCAGCAATAAATTTCAGGATCCAACTGCCAAAATGTAGGCTATGAATAGATTCTGGCAAGGTCAACAAGCTCATATTGCTGAGGGTTCAGTCAATGCAAGCCCACAAGAAAATTTAGAAATTTGACCAATTATGGGGGATTTTGAGATCATATGAAACAGGCAAAATTTACTAAGAGCTATAAAGGACAAAAAATTGTGGAGAGCCATGATCGCCAATGTCCTGAAGTAGTAGTACTCTATCTTTAGATACCACAATCCCATGACTTGGCACATCAGGGTATAACATGGATATATATTCACAGTATTAAAAAAGATTATATATAAAATTATAAAAGATAAAAATGAATAAAACATGGTGACTGTTTATTCCCATGTCCATGCTGTCTATATCTATAAATGCCCTATCTCCAATATTAAATTACTATGTCACCAAATTTATGAATCAATGTTTTAATCCACTAGGCTATTGTTCTGTGGGACAATCCTGAGTGAAGAACTTGGAGCCTTAAACCTAACTAGCCTGCTGATGAGTGCTGCTATTGTTTGTGTACTGTGTAACTAACACATTTATAATGATTGAGTAAGTAGTCCAGTGAAGTCTTGAGCAAGATTTGGGTAAAACATTGTATCACTCAGGTGCATAAGCAGCTTCCCTATGTTGTAGTAAAGAAAAGGCTGTCGACTGATAGTAGCAACTGCAATAGATTTCTTCTGTTTCTCGGCCACAACACTTGTAGCCAAATCGCAGTTCAAACGATAGTCCGACGTAACAGTCCAACACACAGCGTAGAAACAATAAAATGGGGTCACACATCCAACCTTCACTTCTCACCAACAACAACGCGTGTTTGTTCCACCAAGCTCAAAAAATCATCTCCTTTTATAAGCAAAAAACAACAACTTCTGTTCACCAAGAGAATTTTCTGATTGGTCATGCCATTCAGGGGAGGGAAAAACATTAGCATAGCTTCTAGTCGTTGATGTAGATTTTTGCTAACTACTTTTTGGTAATTTTTCTTCGGCAGATCACACACAAAATACAAACTTTTTTTTTCAGGTAACTGATTATCTCTTTCACTACACAGTATAGATTTGGCTCCCTGCAAACATGGACAAGATTAAAGTGAATGTGATGAGGCAGTCAACAGTGTTGAAAAGTGGAAGGGACAACAGAATAAATAAGGTTCCAAGAGGAATACTTTGAAGGGTGTTGCTACCGTTGCCTGCTGTAGGGTATTTTTTTTTTTTTTAATATTAAATTACTGGATACATTTTCAGAAAAACAGGCATGTTTTATTTTATTTTAATAAAAGGAATTAAAAATCATTCTTTAGAATTACTTTCAATAATTGATTTAACAATATTCTAGCTCATAAGCTCAAGTTCAAGTCATGTTAATAAAAAATCAAACACTTCAAAAAGTTTAGGTACATTGTTTTTTTTAATTTTTTTTTTTTTTTATGCGCCAAGTCCTTTCAATATGTGGGCAGAATGTTTACAATTTAAATAGGTAGATGTTATGACATTTAGAAACTCCTATTGCTACTAATGTATCATATATGCAGGCTGTAAGCTCAACCAAAAGGTCAAAGACAACACAGTGCACAACCATTACTCAATGGAAGATTATACTAATGCTCATCTCAAACTTTCAAGGGGCAGATAATCATGAATTACTGCAATGATTACAACCAAGGTCATTCTTTATTTGCAAAGATTTACCAACTTTTGTAAAAAAAAAAAAAAAATAAAATAAAAAATAAATCAATAAACAAATTAAGTGACTAAAATTCTATGTCTACTAAAAATTAATTCCAGAAAAATGATTTATTGTGCATGTTCTCCATTATGCCTTGCCATTACCCCAGACAAATAATAGCCCATTTCATTTTGATTGTAAGAATACATGGAAGAGAAATATATCAGAGACTTTTTTAGTTTTAGTGATAAATTAAAGCAAACATAGGGCAAGATAGAGTTGATAATGCTCTCATGTGCTTAACATCTGCTTTAATGAAGTGGAAATCTTTTTCAATGCTGAATTTTTCCATTTGTACCCTCTTTAAATAATGACCTGCATTCATACTTCTGATTGTTAGTGCAAATATTTTGTTAAGGTTGTTAAGCTCAGATATGTAACAGTGTAATTGGGTAATTTCCATGGATATCTTATACTTGTAGAAGCTTATTCAATCAAGAATTATTATTCATCAGAAAATTCAAATAGGAAAATGCAATCAGTTAGCAAATTAAGATTTAATATAACAGCCACAGCTATTCTGACAGGATGCAGCAGGCAGCGACATTGTTGCTGTTGCTATGACAGCTTATCTGTTGCATGTTTAAGTCTTAAAGAGTTTTTTGCTGAATGATCCAATTGGTGATTTGTAGATAATCTCTTGATGTTTCAAAAAAGACTGTAGAATAGAGAAATTAATTCTTTATGGATATGAGAATAATAAAAGCAAGCATGATGTCCCCACTGACTACTTTTATATGGCCACAAGTGGCATAAAGCTATATATGCTTTGCAGCAACTGTTTGAAAAGGCCATAACAATGCTTTCATCATATAAACATAAAAAAAACAAAAAAAAACAGAACTAAGTGGGGAAAAAAAAAAAAAAAAAAAAAAAAAAAAAAAAAAAAAAAACGGCTTGGAGTGCATGGCTTAGTGAATTTTGTGGCAGAGTAATTATGAGTTCAATTCCTTGTTCAGGTAGTATGAGTATTCTGACTATGGAAAAAAATTTAGCAGTAGCTGATAAATACAGAAGAGATGTAGAAGGAGGAGGAGAAGAGATGTAGAAGGAGGAGGAGAAGAGATGTAGAAGGAGGAGGAGAAGAGATGTAGAAGGAGGAGGAGAAGAGATGTAGAAGGAGGAGGAGAAGAGATGTAGAAGGAGGAGGAGGAAGAGAGATGTAGAAGGAGGAGGAGAAGAGATGTAGAAGGAGGAGGAGAAGAGAGAGATGTAGAAGGAGGAGGAGAGAGAGATGGGAGAAGAAGGAGGAGGAGAAGAGATGTAGAAGGAGAAGGGGAGAGAAGAGATGTAGAAGGGAGAAGAAGAGATGTAGAAGGGGAGAAGAAGAGAGAGAAGGGGAGAAGAAGAGAGAGAAGGGGAGAAGAGGAAGAGAAGGGGAGAAGAGGAGGAGAAGGAGAGAAGAAGAGAAGGAGAGAAGAAGAGAAGAAGAGAAGGAGAGAAGAAGAGAAGGGGAGAAGAAGAGAAGGGGAGAAGAAGAGAAGGGGAGAAGAAGAGAAGGAGAAGGGGAGAAGAGAGAGAGAGACACACACACAGACAGACACACAAAAACGAAAAAGTTGTTTGACAACCAAAGATAGACAAGGTCAGAAATATTCCTTTACGTCAACAGGTCTTTTGTCAATTCAGGTAACCTTCAAGTTGAACCCTTCACTGAATCTACAGGAGTAGATTATGTCCACTATACTGTCTAAGCAGTACTACAGATCAAAGATATTCCTAGATATGGACAGTAAATTGATAATAATCTACTCCCACAGAGTAAAAAATATTGTACAATGACAGATTCTAACAATAAAAAAGAAGACATTAATTGTTGACTTTGTATATCTGAGTATACCTGCTTCCTAGGGCAGCTAGTTGACTCCTGCTGCAGATGTTTGCTCATGCACATTTGTGTTTGTTCAACACCCACAGACACACCTCTGACTTATACTGTAACTATGTTGAGCAAACCTTAGTTACAGTTTCTGGCGAAAGTGCATCATCCAGTGTAATCAATAGTTTGAACAAGGCCAGTATGCCCCAACCCTGTCACGATGACTTGTTACTTTGTGCTAGCACAGCCATCAATGAACAATTTCATCACTTCAATTTCCCTCACAAAGTTTGGGTCAACCTGTGTTGTAGTTTACAGGCTCTTTCCAAAACTGTTGCATGCTGGGGGTGCCTCCCAAGGCCATTAATTTCAAAAAGTCACCTTCCTGACAAATTGACCATGGTGAGATTTGAACCTGGATCTCATGGTCAGAAAGCAAACTTTCTAACCACTCAGCCATATGCCCATAATGAACACAATCTAACTGTAAATAATGTTAATTCCTCATCTCAAAATCCAAACAGAAATTGCATTTTGAAATCAGATAATGATCTAATTAAATAGAAAGTGTGGAATTTTCAAGCGTTGAAATCCACACTAACAACGTTCCTTTTCCTACTGAAAACTCTTAAAAGGAAATCCAGGATTTGGGTGACAAGTGCTTGAAATATTCAACTGTAAAAATCAGCATGCTAACTTTCAGCATGTGGACTGAAGCCCAAGATGCGGCTTGAGAGACATTCAATCATATTGACTTCTGAAATTGATGTTTTTCATACTCTAATTCTGACTGATCAATGAATCACTTCAAAAAGAATTCCCAAGACATTATAGATATCCAGGGAATACACTGGGTTTATAATTCATAAGCAATTGGCTATGCAAAAGTGTTCAGCCAAGTTGGAACTGAAGTCTGAATGCCAACCAGAAACAATATTGAAAGGACACTTCTAAGATGATTTTGAAGTATTTTTAGTGACAGTAATTTTTGGAATAGCTTACTTTTTACTGTTCATGAAACCTGGTCAAAAAGACACAAAATAACAGTCCATGCAAGGACAGCAATTGGGTTCTCTACAAATAAAGACATTTAAGGTCTGCAAGTTAGCAGGAAAGGTATTTGAAGATAAGAATATTACAGTCATGAGGTGTGTCAAAAGAGACATCAAAAATGGTGAAGTAAGTTGTGAAAAGGTATCGTCTATAAGCAAAACAATGCACCTGCTCAGACAGATTGAAGAGACAACAGATTCATTTAAAAGTTTGTTTATCTAGAAGGAGCTAATAGCAAAGAATCCTCCAATGCCAACATTCACCTTTTTTGTAATGGACTCTGGAAGTAAACAGCTTGGCAATAGAAAAGAAGAGCTGTGAGAGACATGGGAATAAAGAAAACATTCAACACATTTGAAGCCGACTTCATTCTTGAGAATTTTTTCTCTGAGTGAATAAAAATCATCCACCCTCCTAACCAGCTCTTGCTCCATCTGGATACTTTCCTTTTCAAAACCTTAACATGAGTTTGAAAGAAAGGAACATATTTAACAATTTTCTAGCAGTAGAGGAAATATCAATGTGTTTTTTGAAAGACTTAAAAGAAAGTACATACCAAGGGTGTTGAAGTGCACAGCGAAATAGCATGGCTCTAAATCATTTCCTTTATGGTTAGGCTGATAACTTTTCAGCTCCCCCTATGTAACTATAGCAGACTACATATTTATTAATGCAACATTGTTTATGTATGTCTTTTTTTTTTTTAATATTATATAAAACAAATCGATAGACTCCATATTTAGGACACCTGCTGTTGAACAATAGTAAATATAAAAGTGATTCTCATTTGGTACATAATATAGTTGCAGTGTTATATTAAGCTGTGCATGTGGTTATCTAGAATTGTTTATAAAGAGAAAAAAAGTTTTTGCTTTTTATTTCAGATATTAGCTTCACCAAACACTAATTTATTCGTTATGTAAAAGTACTAATAAAAGAATAAAAACACATTAATATTAAAGTAATTGTATTGTACTTATAAAATATCAAAAACTTCAGACTTTTTAATTTATGTCCATGGTTTACTGATATTAAATGAAAGTAACAGAAAAATTAAGATGACAAATCATCGTCTACCTTGACCCTTGCCATAAATGAAGACAATTATGACAAATGAATTTATTTTTAACACACACTTTAACATCTTGATTTATTTCTAGTACAAACATATGGTATTTGTTGTCAACTGAAGAGTTCACTACATGGAAATTGGCAATTAACCTATGTCAATAGAGCAGACTTTTTATCACCAAGAAAAAAAAAAAAAAAAGGAATTAAAAAATAAACGTACACTATAAATATATATATATATATATATATATATATGTGAAGAAAAATAGTTTTAAGGTATTCTATATTTATGGGATAAAGTGCTCAATATCAGAGATACTGTGTATGTAAATATTTATATATTTCTATTTGTTCCATGTCTTTTTCAATCTGCTTTTTTTTTTTTTTAAACTGTTTTTTACATGTGCATATTCATGAATTTAATATTCTTTTACACATGTTCATGAAATTTTGCTTTTATTTATGTCTCATTTTTTAGTTGTAGATTTTTCTTCCAGTTGCAAATTTTTTCTTTGAAATTATTATTTTGATGGTTTAAGTTATATTATTAATTGTAAAATTTGTTAATGTGTATTATTGAATTATATTTTAGTTAATATTTTAATTGATTTATGTTATATTATTAAAGTAATATTACTTTAATATTATTATTTTAATATTGAGCTCTCTATATAAAAATATCTGCTGTTTCTTAAATATATATCTCAAATATGTGGTGCAGTTCATTATATATTACAATGAATCATTCATACAAAAAGTAGATTAGTAAAGTTAATGATATAAAATGGCGAAATCCTTTCGCAAACAAAATTTTTAAAAAGGTGCATTAACTTATGAATCCCTCGATGAATGCTATGATCCTTGTTTTTAAAATTAGGGACTGTATAAAGGTCTTTCTTTAATATGCTAGTACTTTCAACTGTACATTCAGTCATCCTCAGGCATGGAAATTATTTTATTGGTAAAATTCATTAGAATCCAAAGTGTGTGTGTGTGTGTGTGTGTGTGTAGGTCTGAAGATCGAGGCATAAAAGTGATAGTCACCATGCAATGTTGATTCCTATAACTACTGTTTATATCTATAAAAACTATCTGATACTGAACACTATTCCTCTATAAACAGAATAAATTTATAAGTGCACACAAACCATTTCATATATATATGAATTCCTTTATTTTCTCAAACTTTGATCTATCCTTCCTAATTTTTGATTGTATTTGATGAGGATGAAGATCTCTAAGTGCTTTGAAATAGAATGTCACTGAAAATAAAACCAGCTTGACCAATGAAAATTCTACAGCTGTTCACATTAGCAGATAAGAACATCCATATTATCTCGTGCCTGTTTTTTCCTCTTTTTCACCGATCTTCTCTTTCAATCCCTTATCCTTTTCAATCTTTGTAGCCTGTCTATGTTTTTAACAAAATGGTTTGACAAATATCAGTTTTTTCATATTGGGGTAAAGAAAGAAATTAATATATATATACACACACACACAAACAAATCTATGGACCTCTCCCTCCCATCTACTGACTTCACATGCAACAAACAAAATATGCTGGCTATTAGTACATTGATATGAGGTTTGTATGCATATGATTATGTATACGGTATTCTGTACATATACAGTACAGTATACATTTATTTATGCCATATATACATGTTTATAGTATTTACATTATGATCATAACTACTGGTACTTACTATAGTGGTTTTATAACTCAAAAATATATATATATATATATATATATATATATATATATATATATATATATATATATATATATATATATATTACACACATTGGTTGTTGTCGATCAATGAAAGTTTTTTTTTTATTTTTTCTACACTTCAGATCATTTTTCTGGTTTCCAGGGAGAATTTGATTTGAATATAAACTGTTCAACTTCTGAGCACTTTTGCCTTTGATAAACCATTATAAAAGCAAAAAGATTTTAATTCAAGTCATTGTATTGTACAATTTGAGCAAAATACAACCCTGTGCTACTGAAGCAAAATGAAAAGGAATAAATTACATCCTTGTGTATAATACAATCATCCCTATGTAAATTTTTACTAAAATATTTAATTTTTGACAATATTAAGGAATAAAAATGAACTGGACGTTTAGCCATTTTGTGTTTCTTCTAATTTCTATTTCAAAACTTATTTTTGAATTTTTGGGGAAAGGTGTTGACTTGACATACCTTGTAATACAATTTATGGGGTTATTTAATCTATCATAATTTTCTGTTTGATATGACTTTATTATTTTATATATTAAAATAAACAAAAATCGTCTTTCATTAAGAAAAGAAACAAAATATAGCCAACATATCAAATACCTTTTGTAAACAATTGTTATCAAAACCTGCCTACTGTTTTATTATTTATTGCGTTGAGTGTTTTTGCAATTTTGCTTTTTCAAAAAGGTATTTTAAGCCAAGTAAAACTTTCTAAAAATGTGTACTTGTGTATAATACAAACCCCCACTCTTTCCCTTTAATTTTCATTCAAGATTTCTTGTATTATACACAAGAAAATATAGTAGTATCTTTTTAACTGTTATCAGTTGCCCATAATGATACTTTAGAAAAGTTTCCATGCTATGAAAAATAATTGCTCTCAGAATTGTTTCATTCTAGCTTTGTCCTTCATAAAGAAAGAAAGAGGTAGAGAGACTTCAAAAGAACTCAAACAACCAATAGCAGATAGAGATATATAGAGATAGAGATATATAGAGAGAGAGATATATATATATAGAGAGATATATATATATATAGAGAGCGATATAGATATATATATATATATATATATATATATATAGAGATATATATATATATATATATATATAGAGAGAGAGAGAGAGAGAGAGAAAAAAAGTGGAGGAAAAAATTTGAGATTGAGGAGTGGGAAAACAAAAGAAAAACAAAAACCAGGAAAGATGGAGGAGAAGCAACATTGCAGGCTACACTGGTTAATTAACTGACTATGATATTAACCATTATGGTTAACTGATCTTCCAATAAATCTCCTTTGGATGTATCCAGTGAATTCCCCATGTAGATTGATTAGTGCCAGAATTTAGGTGCCACATAGCAGATCTTTATTAAAAGAGTCCTAATGAATCAATTTCCTCTGAAAGAAGTAAGATTATATCTGTACTAGTTATCAATGATATATTGCTGACCCAACTGCATCACTTCTTGGTCAGTCTTTATGGAACACTAGTGACATGACATTTGTCAAGGCAATGGATGGACACAGCCTCAAACAGAACTTAAAAAAAAAAAAAAAAGCAGTTGTCTTTCATTTTGACCTAAAGACACCTACCTAACACACAAAGGGGAAACACATTGTCATTAAAAAATTTTCCACTTTTGTTTGGATTCTATATCCTACTAACAGGTATACAATATCTGTATGAAGTTGTAACCTCTGTTGTCTGTCTGTTTATCAAACGCCTCCTAGAGTTTTGGAGATAGAACCCCCCCACCAAAAAAAAAAAAAAAAAAATACATTACCCAGGGTACTTGCATAAGTATATTTCATTTTGATCAAAGGGGGTCACCTGAGGGGCACCTCCCCCCATTGAATGTTTTCCCCTTGATTTAAATCAAATTTAAACAAGAAAATGACTCCTATCCAAAATAAAGGAGAAAACCAGAAGATGGAGGTCACATCAGCAAGATCAAAATTGAGCAAGAAATCAACTATCAGTGGATAGTGCCTTAAAATACATATTTGTTGCAACAATTCAACTGTCATATCAATGTTGAAATCTGATCATTTCTTTTAATCAAGTATATATCAAAGTGGTCAGATCAAGCTATTTTTGCATCACCGAACTGAAAAAAATTTTTTTTCCCTTTGATTTAAATTAAATTTAAAACAAGGGAATGACTCCCATCCGACATATAGAAAGAGAAAGCCAGAAGATGGAGGTCACATCAACAAAATCATTGAGTAATAAAATGTGTGACACACAGCAAGGTGCAGGTAATTCGGCTAATATATATATATATACACACACACAAGATTGTGTATCAGTGAGCTTTGAAGGAGTAGGACATTTTGATACCTCTTAAAATCAAAGTAGAAATATATCTTAGAAAAAGGAAGTTTATAGATGAGGCAATATTTATTGTGTGTCAGAAAAAAAAAAATAAAAGAAAAGGTACTCACTTCAAAGATGAATTTAATTTGGTTGCTTTATTGGTAAAATCCTCCCAGATTGGTGAACTTCTCTGGAAAAGAAATAAAAGAAAAAAATGTTGAAAGAAATACTAACTACAACTAAATCAAGGACAACAATTCAAAAACTTCACCCCTTGCTGCAAAAATATGGCATTCCTGGTAGACTGAATTTTTCTCTAGATAAAAAAAATGTAAATAAAATTCAATATAACTAAAGGTAAATGTATTTTTACTTATAGAAATATGAATTTAAATGATGGCCTTGATTGGATCAGAAAAAAAAATCCTTGGCATATGTTCCTTAACAAAAGTTTACATGCAGTTTGAAAAATCATCAATGCCATAAAAATAAGAAATTTCATTTTCAACAAGGTGAAACACTTCCTTATTTCTTTATCGCATCAGGTCTAAGACTAAATATCTCCAGGCAGACAGTTCAAATGCAAATAAATTGAATAATCACATTTTTAAGGAAAAATACCTGAAGGACAAGGCTTATACCACAAGACCAAATAGACTGCAGAGAAATTTCACATAAAATCCATTAATTGATTTTGCCAACTCAGTCTCATCCATGCAAATCATTGCTGCAGAAGGGTAACATTTGAACATATCAAATAATAATCATAATAATAATAAATAAATTACAATAATACATTATATATATATATATATATATATATATATATATATATATAATCCAATATATGCTTGCATGGGTATGGCTTCCATAGCTTTTGATGTTAATTGTTTGGATATGTTAACATGTTGATATTTTGCCTTGGTGAATTACGATGACCTACAGTAAATATTCACTTCAACAACAGATTTACCTGTCAATTGCCTGACCATACCTAATAGGGCATGTCTCCCACAGTCTGATGAATTGTGCATCTAGTCATAAGTGGGGGAAGTATCATGTAGTGTTGACTTTTATTTTAAAGTGAAGGCATAGGCAGCCAAGGTGACCTGGGATTCACATCTAGGTACTTGAGAACACAGAATTAATTGGTGAGCAGACTGTTATCTTACTGAAAGGTATTTCTAACTAGACTTCCCCTGCAAAGTTATGCATTGCTTTTGACTGGGTGGCATGAAGGATGTATTTATCTTTATATATTTGTATCCCAACATCATTACTTATGTTAATAATAATAATAATAATAAGGGAGAGAAAAAGATAAAGATAAAAAAGAAAGGAAAATGTTTAAATTAACTCTCAATTGAGAGCCATAACTGCTATTAACAAAAGGGTCACCTCAGTGATGATTAAAAGTTAATAACTTGTTTTTTTCTGATATTAAAAATTACAAGGCTGTTTTTTTTTTTATATTGGGCTGTTACTTCAAGGTCAGATGGGAGAAGGTTCAGGTCATCTAGATTTTTGGAGGTGCACTCATAAACTGTAGTTTGGACAAGACAGAGATTCATACCTTTCCAAAAATGAATGCTACAAATTTTGAGCCCATATTTCTAGAACAGTGTGTATTCTATTCCATAATATTCTTAAGGATTTAATTAATTTTCAGATCAGAAACAGAACTTCTTAGTGATAACTTCATATGAGATGCTATTATATACACACACACACAAACGCACACATTCTTGACCAGCCAAACCCATGACCCAAAATTTATAATCAAGCACCACTTTATATAATTTATTTGATAATCAAAAGTGGAGTGTTCAAATGTCTCATGGAAGTTTTTCTAAGCTAAAATTGTGTAAAGTGAAGAAGCAATTACCATAAATGCATTTAGGAATAAATATAAAAATAAATAAATAAATATTACTATATAGGTTTACCTATTGTCTGGTTCACACACCTCCCCAATGTCTTGAACATGATTAGAGGGTCATCCCTTCTTTCCTGTTTAGGATTGGCTTTCTGGCCCCTTCTAAAGTCTACTTCAATTCTATACTCATAACATCTCAGCCTGAATTAGCTAATTAAATGTTGACCTCTACATGTCTAGAATTAACTGTCTATCTTTCCTGTTATCAATACAATTCCACAGAGTAGCCTTCTGCTTTGAGTGACCCCTGGGCCTTGAATTGGGTGAAACTTAAAAAAAAAAAAAAAAAAAAAGAGTAGAATAATAAATAACAAGTGATAAATGAAATTAGCTAGAGTATATACCCAAAGCATATATTTAAAAAAAAAAAAAAAAAAAAAAAAAAAAAAAAAAAAGAATTAGAATTAAAGTTTTTAGTGACCCCCCGCTCTTTTGTGTACAGTCCAATGAAGTCCTACAGGACAAAACACATCACACAAAACACACAAAAGCCTTGTCCACTTTTTAATAGCTTTCCCTAAAATTGCTCTTGATATATAAAAATTTATATCCTTTTCCATTATATCTCAATTCATTCTAAAAACTGAATATATCTGCTGAGATACTGTGATAGCATGAAGAATGCAGAGGAAGTTAATTGTCTTAAAATCATAGACAATCTAAAAGTTTTTCTCCATTTGAGTAATGGGCTCTAAGTTATTAATAATATTTTTTTTCAAGTTTTATTTGCTACCTGATATCCAGAAAAATGTTTTATTTTTAAACATTTTCTCTGACGCCAGTATAAAGCATCAAGGGATTCTGGTTCAGTTTTTTTTTTTTTACCCATCTTCATGTGAAGACAGTCTGTCTTTAAAGAAATTTACAAACATATGATACTTCTTAAGATGGGTTGACTGGAGAGCCAAAATTCAACAGAGTGGAGCAAGAGTGTTGAGTGAACTTTGTGACATTATTATTATTAGAAAGTGTTTAAGAGAAAATTGGAGTGGTAGGAAGCATGTATCAGATAAGACTGAAGTAGGTTGGTAAGTAACTAGGTAAGGAAAACACCACTTTTTGGAGCTGAGTAAAGAAAAAGAGAGAGAGGGAGGGAGCAGAAGAGAAGAGAGAGAGGGAGGGAGCAGAAGAGAGAGAGAGAGGGAGGGAGCAGAAGAGAAAAGAGAGAGAGGGAGGGAGAAGAGAGAGAGGAGGGAGAGAGAGAGAGAGAGGGAGGGAGAAGAGAGAGAGAGGGAGGGAGAAGAAGAGAGAGAGAGGGAGAGAAGAGAGAGAGGGAGGGAGAAAGAGAGAGAGAGGGAGCAAGAGAGAGAGAGAAAGGGAGCAGAAGAGAAAAGAGAGAGAAAAGGAGCAGAAGAGAAAAGAGAGAGAGAAAGGGAGCAGAAGAGAAAAGAGAGAGAGAAAGGAGCAGAAGAGAAAAGAGAGAGAGAAAGGAAGAGAAGAGAAAAGAGAGAGAAAGGGAGCAGAAGAGAAAAGAGAGAGAGAGAGGGAGCAGAAGAGAAAAGAGAGAGAGAAAGGGAGCAGAAGAGAAAAGAGAGAGAGAAAGGGAGCAGAAGAGAAAAGAGAGAGAGAAAGGGAGCAGAAGAGAAAAGAGAGAGAGAAAGGGAGCAGAAGAGAAAAGAGAGAGAGAAAGGGAGCAGAAGAGAAAGAGAGAGAGAGAGAGGGAGCAGAAGAGAAAGGGAGAAGAAGAGAAAAGAGAGAGAGAGAGAGGGAGCAGAAGAGAAAGAGAGAGAGAGAGGGAGCAGAAGAGAAAAGAGAGAGAGAGAGGAGAGAAGAGAAAAGAGAGAGAGAGAGAGAGGGAGAGAGAAAAAGAGAGAGAGAGAGAGGGAGAGAAGAGAAAAGAGAGAGAGAGAGAGGAGGGAGCAGAAGAGAAAAGAGAGAGAGAGAGGGAGAGAAGAGAAAAGAGAGAGAGAGAGGGAGCAGAAGAGAAAAGAGAGAGAGAGAGAGAGCAGAAGAGAAAAGAGAGAGAGAGAGAGAGGGAGCAGAAGAGAAAAGAGAGAGAGAGAGAGAGAGGGAAGAAGAGAAAAGAGAGAGAGAGAGGGAGCAGAAGAGAAAAGAGAGAGAGAGAGAGAGAGGAGAAGAGAAAAAAGAGAGAGAGAGAGAGAGGGAGCAGAAGAGAAAAGAATGTTCAAATAAAGTAAATAAAAGACTAAACTTAGGTTAATGAACATTGCTCCTATAGAAAGATTTCAGTTTATGGAGAGTTGTGTATGGATCAAAAGGCAAGTCATAAAATGAATACTATAAAGCTAGAATTTGTAAAATATCATCAGCTAGTTTTAACTGACAGAGGATACATCTATCTATATATATATATATATATATATATATATATATATAAGAAAAAAAAAAAAAAAAAGTATTTCTGCCCCATCTGAGCTGGAGTTGCCTAGACTCATTTTCCAGCCTTGACAGAATTTAAAAATGTTTGTTCAGCCTTGTGGGTGATGAATCATTTTCCTCCTACTACCCTTTCACCATAGACAAAAACATTGCTAGCATCTCGTTAATCTACATATATTTTTCAGGGGACATTTCAGGCAAATTACAATCTATCATTCCAGACTTTCACAACTAGGATCATGTACACTAAATCAACTCGTAATCATTTCATTGATGAGGAGGAAATTCCATTCAGATAGCTTTGTTGAATGGACTCCCACGAGGATGTTTCCTCAATCATGACAATCTTATCTGTCCTACACATAATATGCACTGGTTTCTGGTACAACATTTAGTAACCCTCTACCTTGAGTGACTCTTGGGCTTGTATTGAATGAAGAACCATAGTGTGAAGATCAAGTGAAGTTGTCTTTTAAAACTCTAGCATGATATCGTTGCCGATTTTGGTAACGTTATCTCAATGATTGCAGTTTAGACCACTTTAACATCCCATTCCTCCTAAACTAGAAGCAAACGCAGGTTCAGTTGCCAAAATTTAGTGGAGCATGCTCAAATGGCTGTTCTAGGTAGGGGAAGATTTAAAAGGGATCCTTAAATTTCAAACTTTAGTTTAATTTTTTTTTCTCAGCCCTTTTTGTGAGATAAGTGCCCCACCCTAGTTACTCTGGCCTGCTGTAGAAGGAAAGGAAAGGGGGGGAAAAAAAGAAAAAAAGAAAAGAAAAGAGAGTTTATGTGAATGGGTGCTCTGAAAGTAATGCTTCCTCAAAACGACCCCAGAAAGTAAAATAGATATAGGAAGCATAACACCATCAGATCGACCAGGTTTTAAGGTAAAATAAAAAAACATTTTTACATATAGTCACTGCCATTTGTATTGTGCTTGGGGACCTTTGTGCCTGTTTAACACCTTGTTTATACTGCAACTATGATGAGCAGGCCTTAGTTACAGTTTCCAGGAGAGAGTGCAGCATCAGCCATAATCAACAGTCTGCATGCAAGCACAGCCATTAGCAAATAATTCCATCTACTCTATTTCACTCACAAGGCTTGTGTTAACCTGTAGCCTGCTTTTTTGGCACTTTCCATTAAAGTGTTGCACACTGGGATTGCCTCCCTTGGCTAATAACATCAAAAAGTCACCTTCCTGATTGACCATGTTGGGATTTGAACCTGGGTCTCATAATTAAAAAGTGAACATTCTAACCATTACCATTGCTAACTGTGCTAGATTCATTGTTTTGTCTCCATAAATATCCTTGTTTTTTTTTTTTTTCTGTATGGAGGATTTTAACAACACCCTTGATTTATACATACTTTCATACTAGATACCATAACACAAGACTGCTACTCGGTTGCTATCGATAACAAAGGGAAAAGCAAAAACGGACCCCCAGGTGTCTTTGTGGATGATGTCCAACTCCTACTTAAGTGTGAGAGATTTGCCATTGAATAATAATTAATCTAGTTTTCCTACTGAAGTTGAGTAATCATCAAGCATACCTTATGATGTTATGGTTAACAAGCTTGTCTTGTTAACCATTACTAAAGTTCTATATTCACTGGGTGATCCACTCTTATGACTCGTGCCAGACTAATTTGGGATGAGTAAATAATAGCCATACATGACCAATATCCCTAGTTTTACCACAAAAGTGAATTGATTTACAAAACAAGTTTGTTAATCATCGCATCCTGATACACACCGTATTTACTAAGTGTCACCAAGTCTGGTACAAGGAAGCAGTTACACAGATTGAACATATAATGGTAGGTACTTTCAACATCTTTTAGAGAGCCTGTCTCAAGTAGATGGATATCAATGGTGAGTGGGCAGTAAGAGTGACTATTTGAGTGTTTGTTGCTATAGCAGCAAACAGTTCAATCAGCTGTAGCCATAGGCAGATCTTATTGTTGACAATGTTATTAATGATCACTCGTACACACGATAGTGGTCATCAGTTGACAGATGTTGGGAGCCAGGGACGATGTGTTGCAATAAAGACAGTTGGAGTGATATTGAGAGAGAAAAATGCAAATAAAGAAGAGCGAATGAGGGAAAACAGTCCCATTTTTAGAAGAAAGAAAAAAAGAATAGAGTGTAGTTTCAAGCTTTCAGTCTCATGTCGAAAGGAAGGAACAAAAAAAGAAAAAGATGAACGAAAAGTGGTTGGAGAATAAAAAGGTAAGAAAAGGTGAAAGAAAGAAAAATTACCAAAGAGAAAGTGTAGATGATGATAAAAATAGAAATGATATCTACCAAAGTAATACCTGCATCAAGGAGCTTAGAATCTGACATGACACTGATAAAGACACTCATATCAAATACAAGTGGCAATAGCCATAAATACAATGCCATGACAGAATAACTATGCAGTGACAGTGGAATGGTGTAATCAATCTTCATAAAATTTATATGATTAAAAAGTGGAGGAATTAGACAAAAGAAAAAGATATAAAAAATTATTTTTTTACATTATATATAAATTGGGGGACACTTCAAAATGGTGTAATGGTTAGCAAGCATGTCTCGCTAAATCAATCTTTTTTTTTTTTTTTTTTTTAAGTGTTTCATCCCAAGCAAGGTGGGTAGCCACTAGCACGCAGGGGATTACAGAGAGTTGGAGCGAGAACAAAGAGGAGTGATAGAGGAAAGGATGAAGAGAAGGATAGGGGATAGATCAGGGCATCTGGAGATGTCGATTGACATTACATTTGAATAGTTGGAGATTATGGCTATCAGGGAAACAAAAAGTGGGGAGGTAGTTCCACAAGAGAGAGGTGCGAGACATAAAGCTATTGGAGTAGAAGAGATGGCTACACTTAGCAGTTTCGACAGTGAAAAGTTGTAAGCGAGATGCCAGCCTAGTTGAATGCTTAAATTCATGAATTATGACTGAATAGTGAGTTTGATCCTCACTGGGTGCCCTATACCATTATATTAGTATTGTTATATTAAAAACTATTACACAAATTCAATTGAAATGTTCATCGCTAACTAAATGCCAAATATACAAACTTGAAAAATATCTAGCAAAAAAAAAAAAAAAAATGAAATAATGGATCTAAATGAAACTTTTGGTATTTTTTTTTTATCAAATTGTTATTTATATTATGATCACTTTTTTAAGGTAAATGGAAAAAAAAAAAAAAAGACATTTAGAATTAGGAAGTCCTTCCATAAAACTATATCTATTGTCAAAACTCTTCTAAACATCTGTGAAGAAGTCCATCATTCACTGCCATGTAGGAGGATTGATATTATATAGCAGTTCATCATTTTCCTTATTTCATCAAGTGTAATTGGTGTCTTGAAGACAGTCTTGAATTATTGTTAATAGCAGTGTACCCACGCCCTATTATCTTTGGGAAACGTCCTACTACATAGTCTTGGGTCTCTTAATAAGTGTTCCACCTCCACTTATTCATTTTTGAGAGGAAAAAAAAAATTCAAACTTCTACTCTCTTCATTTTTTTTTGTCAAGAGAATGAGTTAGCATTTTTACATAGGTTTCAAATGATCAAAGCATTAGTCTTTTGACATAATTTACCCCACCCGCTTATTTTAACCTCCTCCGTTTTATTCAAGATCCAAGATTATACCAAGCCCAACACATACATGCAGATTGCTGTTCATTAGCAAATATATATAACAACAACAAAATCCCTGCAAAGCTGGGATTAGCTTTTGTTTAAAGACCTTAAATCTTTGGTGGATGAAATGATGATCTGGGATGTGTGTGTGTGTGGGGGGGGAGAGACTGTCAATGAAATTATTTATTTACAGTTTTTTCTAATTAAAAGAAAAAAAATCATCATTCAAGTGAGGTGATTAACCAACTCCCAATCCAAAAAACATGCACAAAAAAGGGGTTACTGAGAGTGAAAGAAAATCAGAAAACTCTGCAGATGAGAAAGGACAATGAAAGGAACAGGATACAATTAAAGATGACAACTGACATTGCATTTAAAATTTTTTAAGATTGTAGTTGACTGGAAAGCAAAAAGCTGGACATGAGTTCCACAGGTGATTTGGTTTGGATTTGGTTTATTTTGTTTAATGGCATATCAACCTCAATGGGTTAAGTCCCACAGGTGAAAAGTGAGAGAAGAAACTATTAGAATAGAACTTACACTTAGGAATTACAACAGTAAAACAATGAGACCTAGCTGCCAATCTAGTACTACACTTAAATTTATGAAGTCAAGACCAAACATGATAACTTATTAGAACAATTGTCATGAAAATATTTATAGAAAAGTTATAATGGTGGGAAAATGATTTAAGCCAAGGTGCCAAGTTAGAACCAATAACATTGCAGATTCTTTTTTCTGTCATAAGAATTTTAACATGAAAAAAAAAAAAAAAAAACCCAAATAATTGTCACTGCCCATCATTTAAGGCAATGCAAACTGGTTAGAAGGAGACTAAGATCAAAACAATGTGGCCTCAGGATTTCCCACCAAAAGTACATCTACTAATGCACAATATATTTTATTTATTTTTATTAAGTGTTGATCAGAAAAAAACCAAGTGCTACTATACAGCCAAATTGCACTGAAAGAAATTTATATATATATATATATATATATATATATATATATATATATATATATCATCTGAGTGCTATTGAAGAGTTTGGACTAGGCCTTGGATGAAAGAAACAGTACTTTGAAATTATTTTCACTACATCGATCCATGGAAACACCATAGAAGTTGCCTAAAGTCTCTGCTCTTCTCTCACTATATTGTCTGTATCTTCTCACTATCTTCCTTATTCATTCCAATCTTCATTGACCATCTACATTTTCATCTTATTCTTAGATAAACAGGGATCATTTTCTGATTTGGAAAAGCAATGCACAAATTACTTCTGTATATGCACAAAAGAATGTTAAGGATCTCGTTTACACCTTTTTAATCACACATGCATTTTAAGTTTTGTACATTGTCTCTTGATATCCTGTCAGAAAGTTTACTTCATTGTCTTTCATTTCCATCCCTTCTCTCTCGCTACTTGTTTCTAAGTTAAACAAGGTTTTGGTCACCGACTTCATGCTAGCACAACCTCTGATGGTTTCTAAACAGTTTTATTCACCTAATTTCCCTGACAAGGTGTGGGTCAACCCATGGTATAGTTTTCAAGTACTTCCCATAAACTGGTATCATCTCCCCAGGTTGATATTATCAAGATGCCCTTACCCCCAACTGTTTTCTTCATTATTATTTAGGTTTCTTAGTCAGATTTCCAGCTGAGAAGGAATCTGGCAAATACTACAAACATAATTCTAAATAGAACCTAAGGCTAATAGGCTAACCTAAGGCTTTCTATATTATATGAACTGATTACATTTACCATAAAGAAATGGTTCTTCATTGTGTTTAAAGAGAAACAATAATTTATGGAAACAGTTACTAGTTTGGGTGAATAACAAATGTTCTATGATTCACTTAAAACTTGTAATAATATTCATCCTCTCCCCATTGCTAATGAATATTTTGTTTATTCCAGCTAAACCAATATTCATATTAAAAGATGCCAAAGATGGTTCAATCCAGCTTTTAAAAGTTTTATTTCACTTAAAAATTTAAAACTTAACCAAACTTTAAACTTGTTTGCAACAAATTACACAACACTTATTTTGATTAACCAAGTTCTTTTTTTTAAAGTAATGTTTGCCCAATACAAGGCCTAAGAGTCACTCAAGTTAGAGGGTTAATGCGTGGAGTTATATTAACATAGGAAAGGACAAGCATTAGGAGTATAGACATAGACTTTAGAAGGAACTTGAAACCCAATACTAAATAGAAAATAAGGGATAAACCTCTACTCCTGTTCAACAGAATGATTACTTCACTAATTAAAAACAGTCTTAGTTGGCAATAATATAAATGACAGTTGGCTATAAAAGGGCACTGTTGATTATTTATGGCTAATTTGTTTCAATAATGCACTGACCATTGCTTATTTATTATTAAGTACATAAAGAAATTGTTCATTTTGTTTTTACTTTTTAAATTTTTAAAAAAAATTGATCATGATGGTTTCAAAGATTTTGAGTTTTCACAAAAGAAAAAAAAAAATCCTTGTTTGGAGGAAAAACAAAATTCTATCAAACTGGCATTACAGACACCAATGCTACCCAAAAATTTGAGGAACTGAAGGTGCTTAAGAAAAAAAAATTGATTCCTAAAGATTAGTGAACAGCTTTTGACAGCTGTACATTTTAAAGACAAGAATTAAGAGCTGGATTCTTTCTTAATCCCCATATTCTTTATATTCTTTTAATCTATCAGTGGTCATAGGAGGAATAGTGACTATCACCATGCAAAGTTGATTCCTATGTTGACATGGTCTATATCTATGTATTATTTATCTCCAATATTGTGCATTCTTCCACCATAATATTTAAACTCTGTGTGTGTGTGTGTGTGTGTGTGTGTGAAACAGGGGGCTCAGTTATAAATATGTAAATAATCTGAGTCTACTTTTTCGAGGTAACCAAAGATTTTACTCAATTTCAAGGAAAAAGTATGAAGTTTAAATTAAACATTGTTACTGACATTGTTTTTGCATATGCCCACTAGCACTTTTTAGAACTGTGCTGCTTATTCAGTGATCCTCGACCCTAAATATGGCCTATCAACACTTTGTGGGTTGTTTAAAGTAGAGTATGCGTACACTGGAAACATCACTTTAACTGTTGAAATTGGCATAAGCCTGTTTTAACTTAATGAGTAATATTTTAACTAAATTCAATCAAAATATAAAGGGCAAGAAAAAAAATGTTTACAAAGCGCAATCAGGTAAATACTTCATAGCAGGTGCTTACCAAGTTAGAGATTGCAGGTGGGAATAGCAGTTAGAAGGCAGACCAGGTGTCATATACATTGCTATGGTATACAATACATGTGTACTTTGAACAAAAAGGTTAAAAAAAAGAAAGAAAGAAAAAAGAAAAAGTAGACACCTATAATAGTATTATTTATAGTTCCAGTCTCAATTTCAAGCTTGTTTCTCTGGTTTCCAATCACAGTCACTGAGGGTGAATCATTATCCAACATTGGGTTGGCAGCTATATATATATATATATATATATATATATATATATATATATATATATATGTGTGTGTGTGTGTGTGCATAAAAAGTTGTTGTTTGATATGGTGTAGTCGTGATTATCTGTTTAATGGATGACACATTGGGAGATAGAGAACAACTTCTATAATATAGGGAAAGTTACCCACCTAAATTAGAAAGAAAGAAAAACCCAAATGACAGGCAATCTACTGACATGTGAGAAGTAAGCCATTAGGGGTCACCATTCATGATATACAACAAAATCCATTGGTGGCCATTGACAATGAAGAATAGTCATTTATCTGATAAAGCTAATTGGCAGAGAGAGAACATGATATATTGCAATAATGTGACAACTATCCCAGTACCTGACATAAATATAGAGAGATATGCAGAATTTGAGCATTGATGATTAACAGGCCATTATTAAACCATTTGCATGTGAGTAACAAATGCTCTATAATTATTGCCTTGTGTCAGGTGTAGGTAAACATAGTAAAAAAAAAAAAAAAAAAAAAAAAAAATGATCTACTTCATGAGAGTTGCATGCTACTTAACCTTGTGCCATTTTTTTTTTTTTTTGAGTTTAGATGCATGTGGAATAAGTGAGCATTTTTAAGTGGCAGACTAATGACAAAGCGAGGTGACTACAAGATGACAAAACAAGAAAAATAGTGTGGGCAAGATCAAGAAGTACTTATTTTTATTGATTATGAAATTTCAGCATGCATCTTTAGGATTTGTTTATAAATTTGTGGAGGGAATTTTTAGTAGTCATTCACAGAGGTTAGAACCAAGAATGCACCCTTATTTTCAAGACAAAGTGCCAATTTTCCTTGATCGCACCAATCACAAATAATTTTTCTATTCGTGAAAAAACAAAATATCTTTTGCCAATTCTCTTTCCAAGCTCTCTTACATAATCACATTTGATTTAAATTCAGCTCTGGATAACAGTTTTTCTTAAGACATCATAAGGGATGAGAAAACAATGAAAACTGAAGAAACAATTTTTTTTCTTTTTTCAAATCATTTCACCCCAAGCAAGTGATAATACCAGTAAGATGCAAGGGGTTACTGAGAGTGAAAGAAGATGAGAACACAGTGAGGGGGAAAGACAATAAAGGAACAGGATTCAAGAAGACAGAAGATGATTACTACTGCATTTAAACTTCTGAAGATCATGAGTGATACAAAAGCAAGACGCCTGTTGAGAATCCCGTAGGCAAAAAAATATGAGAAAAACTATTAGAATAGAAGTTATGGTTACGGCTTGCTTTTTCAACAGTAAAACAACGAGACCGACTTGTCATCTAGTATTATACTGAAATTCATGCAACTGAGGGATTAAGGGGGAAAGTTTATTAGAACAATTGCCATGAAAATATTTATAGAAAAGACAGAAAAGCCACTTTATAACAGTGACTGAAGTCAAGATGCCAGGTCAGGAACAATAACATTGCATACCCTTCTTTCGATTTTAGATTTTCCTTTCTCATACTAATATACAGTACTTCAGCCTTCAATGACACATCCACCTAGAGAGTAAGCATATTGTAGACTGTTGAGCATCTAATGAAAATTAAAATATCAATTAGGCGATTATCAATACTAATTGCATTAGCACTGATTGGTAAGACACATTGCACATTTGAAATCCATCCTATTGTTATAACACATTCAAATGAAATAAACTATGAATGCCTATTTAAATATATTTACAGTGTGTGTGTGTGTGTGTGTGTGTACACACGGTGTCCCAAAAATGTAGTCAATTTTTTACTTTCTATAACTTGGTTTATTTAATATTAGTTTTTCTTTTTCTTACATTTCCTTTTGGTTGCCTACCAAGCTTTTTGTTGGTTGTACCAACACTTTGTTTATTTTAAACAGTATTTTATTTCAAAAAACCCAATGTCTACTCAAATATGGTATTAAAAAATAACATGTAAAATGAGATGTGTGTGTCCTAAGAAACTGTTTTCCTTTGCTGTGTCAGACTATGTAACACTTTGATAGTAACTATCAAGGATTGATAGTGTGAGATTGAAGATTGTATAACGGTTACTAGCCATGAAAAACAAAATACACAGGGAATATTTGGGTTTGTTCAACACTATTGCCCTTATGAAAAGCATGAATTCGCTCTTTTCTGCATTATCAAATGACATCTTGTGAAGGAGAGAAAGAAAGATCTTGTCACTGATGTGTAATTATAATTGGTGAGTGTGAATATAATCGGAGACACAGTGGAATAAAGGATAGCAGTTCAGATTGAGGAATCGGAGAGCAGAGTTCGAATTCCAGTTGAATCCATAACATTCACTTACATGCTAATACCATTGGGAAAGGTATGAATCCTCTTATTCTCTCCCCAGCTATGGGTAAATAGCAGGACAGACTGGGTTCTAAAGCCTTGGATGGCAACTGGTCTACAGCAGAAAGAAATGTCAAAAATCTGCCTTGTCAGTCACGTATCGAAAGATACATGATCACTTAAGCGTGCCTCAGGCATGGCACATAACTGACTAATAAATATATTCAAGCCACATCATCATAGCCACCAGTAGCAAGCAGAAAAGTGGTTAGTTCCAGTCAGCTCCAACAGGATGTAAAATGATATTAGAATATGACATACTGTGAGTGTGTGTGTATATATATATATATATATATATATATATATATATATATATATAAGAGATTACCTGACAGCTGAGTACTAACAAGCTTCTCTTATAGACCGTTACTGCATGGTAAGTTCTGCTTTCACTAAGTACTCTATATTTGTTGAATTGCACCTAAACTGAGCTATAATTAGTTTTTTATATAATATCTTAGAGAACTACTATCAGATTGATAGTTGATAATTAAAAGACAAAATGAAAAAATCCAAAGTAACACCATTTTTTTGTCCTTGAAGAAATTTCTTCAGAATAGCTAATGATTTTATTGATGGAGTCAGCATATATACATACATATACATGATTTCCCACCACCCAAACTTTTGATATCAATATTAAGTGGCTAAAATAAAAATCACACAAATGATAGCTGAATAGAGAGAGAAAAAAAAATTATTACAACCAGAAACATGTAACAAGGAAAAGAAAACCTTATTTCATACAATTGGAATTAAGATACCATTAGTGAATAATCATTTTCACCTGCAAATTTTAAATTCACAGGATTTTTCAAACTGTTTATGGTATCAGTTTATTGAAGAGGACTCTTTAATTAACATTGCATTTAAATTTTTTGAAGATCAAAGCTAATTGTAAAGTAAGAACTCATAAGAGAACTTAGTTAAATCTAACCATTTTATCTGTAAGATGAAGAGACCTTGCTGTCTATCTACTACTGTGCTTAAAGTTCTAAAGTCTAAGTACCATAGAAAGCTCATCAGAACAATTATCATGAAATATTTATAGAAAAGTTACAGGAAAGCTACATTAAAGCAATCAGAAAATGAAGTAGTGTTGCCAGGTTGCAACAGATAACATTGCAGATTCATCTTTGGAATCTGTTAAATACATAGAAGCGCAAGTCTAGATGTGACAGCAATATTCAATGCACGGACAAATGGTAGAATGTATGTGTGTGTATATATATATATATTTAGGCAGCAATTTTTCATTGATGCATGTTTCATTAAATAATATAAACAAGTTCTGTCTATTTATTTTAAGTAAGTTCCTTTCATATTGTCTGATAAGCTTAACATTATCACTGAAAGACGAAAGGAAATCACCATATTGATACATGTTTAAATCCGATCTAAGTTTTCAGCTTACATAAGCCATTATCAAAGATGACAATTACATTTCAATATATCAAACAATACAATAGTAGTTTATTTTGTTCAGGTTAGGTTTCAACTGTTTTATGTATGTAGCTTCAAGAATTTTGAGTTTTTGTTTGTTTTCATGTTTAAGTATAGTTGTGTTTTCAATGAGGATTTTCTGGAATTGTGTATGAGGCCAGGCATGTTGTTTTTAAATAGCCAAAGAAAAATTGAACATCCTTAACAGCAACAAACAGGACATCTACAGCAAACTAAAAGATATAACTACCCTGGACCAACTAGAGGAAATTACACAAACTCACGGATATTACCAACATTTTTGTTATTCTAAACAAATTGAATTACAACAAAAAACTTGACTACATACTCCATGATCACAAAAAGTTTTAAAAAAATCAACAAGAACCTGACCAGCCTACTAAAATCAAAGCTTAATAATGCCGAACAGCAGTCTTTAAAACTTCCTAAAATTGTTGGTGATTACAGACCCGGTTACATATACGGCACCATAAAAACGCAAAAACCTAACTATCCTCTCCGTCCTATCATATCACAAATTCCAACTCCTGTATATCAGCTAATAAAATACATTAATCAACTCATTACTCCCTACATTTCTAGTAAATATAGTGTTATGTCAACATTAGAAGTAATCCAAATCTTAAAAAGTGAAAAACCCGACAATGAAATCATGGCTTCACTTGATGTTGAAAACTTCTTTGCCAATGTCCCTGTTAGTGAAACTATTGGCATAATTATAAGGAATATATACAGTAAATCATCTTTACCCCCACTTAAAATTTATTTTGAATATATTACGGAAACTACTATTAGCTTGTACTGCTGAAGTCCCTTTCTTAGATCATAGTTATATATATATATATATATATATATATACACACACACACACACACGTGATGGCATCTTCATGGGTTCAGAACTGGGTCCAAAATTTAGCAATTTCTACATGTCGAACCTCGAAAATAAGATTTACAGATGTTAAAAAAACTTCCATCTATCTAAGATACGTTGATGATATCCTTATGTTAGTTAAAAATACAGATGAAATACTTCAACTTCAAAAACGTTTCCAAAATAATTCTGTCCTTAAATTCACATATGAACCCAATACTAATAATAAAATTCCCTTCCTTGACATATTGATAAACACAAATAACAAATTTACTATTTTGCCATACAAAAAAAACCTACCAGCATAAATTCATGTACACTTAACTACAAAAGTGAATGTCCATATTACTACAAAATAGCAATTATAAAAAAATCTAATACATTGTGCAGAAACTAAATCATCCACAAAACAGATTTTTTACAGTGAACTAAATATAAAAACACTTATTAATATTAACTTTCCAAACTTTCAATGATAATGTTAAGCTTATCAGACAATATGAAAGGAACTTACTTAAAATAAATAGACACAACTTGTCTATATTATTTAATGAAACATGCATCTCTCTCTCTATATATATATATATATATATATATATATATATATCTTATTATAAAACGCAGATTGTGTGTTTGTCTGTAGGTTTATATATTGGATCGGATTTCCTACATTTTTCAACCGATTTCAACAAAACTTCACAGGTCTATGTAAAATTACCTTGCAGTGGTTCTGACAGCGCCAAAAATTAGAAAAACAATTGTTTTTGCACAAAATCAATTTGAAAACACGATTAAGAGGCATCACGAGAATGAAAGGGGGACAATTCATATTGAGTTATACTTATTATAAAACCCAGGTTGTGTGTGTGTGTGTTCGTTTATATATGGGATCGGATTTCCTAGATTTTTCAACCGATTTCAACAAAACTTCACTTTTTTTGTCAGGTAGTGTTTGTTATTGTCTTGCACACTTTTTTCTTTATTTTTACATTCAGAATGCTTTAAAAATTTCATTTACAAGACTATTGTTTATAATAAAATTCTATTCAATCAGTAGACTCATAACGATTGAAAATAATGTTTTTGTTTGACCAATTCGTTAAAAAAAAAAAAAAAAAATAACTAAGACATGCGTGTCCGTCAACCTTAAACAATAATAATGACAATTTTATTTTTCAGTCTTTATGATGGTCAATACTTGATCTATCTCTTACTGTTACATCCCGGCAACGCTTGAGCTTATATATATATATATATATATATATATATATATATATATATATATATATATATATATATATATATATATATATATATATATATATGATAAAAGAAATGAGCCATTAAAAAAAAAAAAGTCATAAAACTGTACTTTTACCTAGTTTTGCCATTCTTAAAATTTGAAAGTAGCGATGTTATAAAAAAACTCACAGTGAATTAAAGCATCACACATGCACGCACACTTTTTCCACTAATGGTTATATGTAGTACTTTATTAGATTTTATTATATCTGGTGATGCTCATGGTAAAACTAATTTCAATGGTAGAATGCTAAACTTTATATAATCTTTCATTTAACAGATACAATTTACACATTATATTTGACTACAAATGAGCTTCAACTGAACTGAACTTGAGAACTTTAAGCCAGTAGTCATTAGACATCATAGTACAAGTAACAAGATACATCTACCTTTATGGGAGGTCACAATGACACAAAGTAGTAATTATTCACACCCCTATATTTTCCAGAAACATCTTCAATATGCTAAGTGGAATATTAGCGTAATAAAGAAAGATTAAATTTACAATAATTGCAAAAAGACACTTCAGTATATTGTAGGTAAATAAATACCTTTTCATTTCTTGATATTTATTTTACAACCTCTATAAGTGGGCCATTTGCATAAGTAGGGGTCCAGTTGAGACGTAAATGTGAAGTTATCAATGCTAGAAATAAGTACATACTAAGCTTATCTTAGTTTTGTCACCACAAGGCCAAAAGTAAAAAGTATCCAGCAAGGACCAAGCTCACTACTCAGCCATCTTCAAGATCAGCTTGCTAACCATTAACCAAACACCCACCCACCTAAATGCATGATTGCTATTCAAAATGAATACTGGAATTATAATTTCTGGGGATGATTATGGATGTGTGGGAGCTGTAATTAATAACGGCCTAGAAAGAGAAAAGTACAAAGTATCCAGCAAGGACCAAGCTCACTATTCAGCCATCTTCAAGATCAGCTTGTTAACCATTAACCAAACCCCCACCCACCTAAATGCATGGTTGCTATTCAAAATGAATACTGGAATGTACAACCAATACAAGGCCTGAAAGCCAGTCAAAGCAGAAGGTTAATCCTTTAAACTTTTTGGAAGCAACTCAAGAATCCATTCATACTGGACTCACTCGTTGACGTTTTTTTTGACATATGAAGGTCAGTGCAGTTCTTAGAACCAACAGCCAGACTATTCTCCCATATCATTTGATTATAGTGGTGAAGGCTTGTGCAGAACCAACCACACTGTTTGTCTTCAGAGTTGTTCCCCTTCTAGATCAATTGCCACTCAAAGGCTATAGGACCCAATCTGTCTTGCCATTTAGCCATAACTAGGGGGAAAGAGATGGATTCATGCCTTTCCGAAATGTATTAGGATATAAGTGAATGCAATGAATTACTCCACTGTGACTCATATATATATATATATATATATATATATATATATATATATATATGTGTGTGTGTGTGTGTGTGTGTATGTCAATTTTAATTTGGGCAAGAATAGGATATGAACACCACCACTATGAGAGAAGCTTGTTTAACAGGTTAAGAATTGTTTGCTTGAAATCTTTTGACACAAGCAAAAAAAAAAAAAAAAAAAAAAAAAAAAAAAAAAAAAAAAAGTTCAATCATCTTTTATCCAGCTGGTACATAAAACTGTACAACACTTTTTCTACCACAGTTTTGTTAATACAATTGGAAGGTTAAAGTTCAGTTTAGGTATAAAGCAGCTGAAATATGATTAACAAACAAAGCAAAATTATTAACACCTTAAAGAGTCTGCCAGAATCTAGATTTCTTCCAAGAATTTTTTTTTTTTTATACTTTCTCTGTAAAACAAGCTATATATATATATATATATATATATATATATATATATATATATATATATATATATATATATATATATATATAGAGAGAGAGATAAGACATTTTATGTTTATACATTCTTTTTATAGATACAAATATTTAAGTAAATGCTCTGTTTATAATAAACAGTATTAAACAACATTTACCGGCCTGCATGTCCGAGAAATTTTCACAGAAAATATTCATCCTCCGACAGGATTCGAACCTGTATCCTATACAAAACTGTCATTTAGCTCGACGTGCCTTTTACCGATTTGGCCAGAGGCGCATTCGGTTAGAATTTACTGTATTTAAACTTCAATCTTCCATGAATCTCTCATGTACATTTATATCTGCTCATGGTGTATCCAAATGTAAACAAATGACATCACACATTATGAAATGGACAAAGTCTGACAATTATTTTTTAAGACATTTTATGTTTATACATAATTTTGATAGATACAAATATTTAAGTAAATGCTCTGTTTATAATAAACAGTATTAAATAACATTTACCGGCCTGAATGTCTGAGAAATTTTCACAGTAAATTTGATAGTTCCATATAAGATACAGGTTCGAATCCTGTTGGAGACTGAGGAGGAGTGTGAACTGGATGACAGACAAATCTGTCTACTCCTATTTGTTTGTCTTTTTGACACCTAGCACAGAACATTTTTTTCAAGGTAAGACTTGGCTTTTTTTCTTTTATTACCACATTCTCTAGCCTGTAAAAATCAATGTTTTCACCCCCTTATGCTTTAAATAATGGCTAAAAAGTCATATTTTCTTATGGTCAGGATATTAGCATACCAGCAAATCAGACATGAATATCAAATGAAATAGCAGAAATAAAGAAAAAAAAAGATTAAGATAAAAATAACTAATATGATGCTTTTGAGAGTCAACTTCTTAGTCACCAGAAGATTACTAAGACCTACCCCTACCTTTACCTCAAAGGAGATTAGCCATTTTGAAATAAGACTAACTATACAATTTTTTTTTTTTTTTTTTTTTAAGTAGTAACATTTCTAAACTTGCCCTAATTTTGGACATTAACAGGCCTGTAAAGTCTTAAGGGAAGAAAAGGATAGGGAAAAATAAATTCTCTGGGAGGGGAAAAAAAAAAAAAAAAAAAAAAAATTAAGATGGTGACTAGCAAGTTTAAAATGCATTGCCTAATTATGCTGGCATGTATGTTGGGGGGGGGGGTCATAATTTTACCCAACCCCCAAATCCATTCCACGACCACTACAAAAAGTTAAGGAGTACAAAAATAAAGAAAGCAGGAATGTAAAAATGAGTAGACTGTCAAAATGAGGAGATGAGAGTTGAAGTGAGTGAAAAGAGGTAGAAGAAGTGTCCCGTTATAAGATGAATTAGAATAATCCCAGATTATATTTGTTGTTGAGTAAGCTGTAAAAAGAGGAAATTATTGAAAGTTGCAAGGAGCAAGTGAAAGATTTGTTGCTGGTGTGGAGATCAGAGAAGGCATAGAAAGATAATTTTAGAAATAAGGAAAACCGTTTTTTAGGGAAAAATGAGTTGCCTTCTGGCTTTTAAAATTCAATAATTTGATTTTCCAGCATGCATAGGTCTGCAACTGAAAAACATAATTACAGTGATTTGCAAGTTTACAAGACCCCCCCCCCACAACCACAAATAATAAAAGGTTTATAAAAAAATTATATATACAAGGGGGTGTTGAAAAAAGTTCTTGTCCTGACCAAGAAATCAGAATTTTTAAAAACTAATTTTTTTTAACATGCTGATGTGAGTTGAAAGCCTCACAGTATTTAGTATTGTTGAAATTATTGCTAACATTTTGTCGAGATTTACAAACTATGTTTTGTTCAATTTTGCATACCAATCGATGAAATTTGAATAAGCTGATTTGACAAAAACCCTACTTTGCGGTTTAATAATTTCTTTAATTTTATTGGACTTCATGGTAAACAATATTTTTTTAAGAAAATTTCTTTTTTTTTCTCTTTTTAACAGCAAAGAATAAATTCTTAGGATTTCTTACTCTTGAGCATGCAATATACATAAATATTTCTTTCTTAAGCCAAATTCCAACTTTCTGAAGCACTTGGCCTTGTGATTTATTTATAGTTCTCACAAAAACGGGGCACACTGGAAACCAAATTTTTGTTAAAAACATGGTTGTTTGCAAAGTTATGAAAACATGTAAAAGTTGTCAAAATCAAGTTTTTGCTTGAAAACAACCGATTTCAGCTAGTTTAGGCAGCTTACATAAGGTTACATTAAAAAAAATTTAATACTGTATTTTGTACCCACTTACTGTTTGTACCTCTCCCCAAAATTTGGACAACAGAAGTCACAGAATTTTATATATAGATCCATGTGTGTGTGTGTGTGTGTGTGTGTGTGTGGTGTAGGGACACAGTTTTTTGGTTTTCACTGTTTGACACCAGGTGGCAGTATATGTTATAATAATGGTGGATTGTACCAAGATGTTTACAAAGCTGGTAGGTGAATAGAGACAATATGAAAGAACAAAGTAACATTTGTAATAAGGATTTACCAATCTATATATATATATATAGATGACTACTATGCTATGTTTTAAAAATGTAATTTCATACTAGTTTTAATTTTTTTCTTTTAAAAGTTGAAAATACAGATGCCAATATGTTTTATTCTTACAACATACTGATAAAGAAATATTGTGCCAAATGGTAATGGTATTATTAGCTGTTGCTTCATAAGGAAACATTCAATATTCATTGACTGATTAGGCAGTGCTACTTTTGTTTCTATTAATACAAATCTTTCAGAGAAAGAGTTTTTTCAAGTCCGTTCTTTCCAGTACTGATGGGGGCTTCCATCCTAACCTTTTTACGGAAGTATAGGAGGTATGTCATTCTTTTAGAATTACATCTATCCATTTTGATTGTTGCTGCCGTTAAAGTCTTTACGCGATGTGGTTTCAGATATTTTGTACAGTTCTTTGTGATTGTGTAACGCCAGTCGACAAGGTCAAAAGAAGGATGGTCCTTTCTAAGATCTACAGGCACCATTTATTCAAATCCATTTTTAATCATGCATAACAATAATTGAGAAAACAAGTCTAAAGTTTCACATTTGAAAACCTAACAACATTAAGGACATAAAATATTAGTTCCATATAGTGATTTTTCAAACGTAGCTTAGATGTGGCACAAGGACAAAAGTATGGGGCACCCAGTGAGGATCAAACTCACTATTCAGTCATAACTGTTATAGCGAGACATGCTTGCTAACCATTACACCAAGCCAAGGTGCCCTAATCAATTCCATATATGCAGTCTTTTTTGATGGCAGGAGTAAATTAGTAATTAAATAAAAATTTACTACATATCATGGCTTTATCAATTGGTGCTAATTCATCCATATTTAAAAATGTATAGCATATTATAGTCCACTGAAAAAAAAAAAAAAAAAAAAAATTATATATATATATATATATATATATATATATATATATATATATACACACACACGAGAACATATGTGGGACATTTGCATATGCAGAGATCCAGGTGATATGTCAATGCAGGGTCACCAATAAATGTTAGAAACAGGTATGTACTAAGCTTATCTTAGTTTTGATACCACAAGGCCAAAAGTATGAAGAACCCAGCAAGGATCAAGCTCACTACTCAGTCACCTACAAGACCAGCTTGTTAACCACTACCCTAAAAGGGTGTGCACTATGTATGGTTGAAAATATTAGGTGCTATCTAAAAGACATGCTGGAATTAAATTTTCTGGGATGATTATGAATGTGCAGGAATTGTAATGGATAGCATACTGGAATGTAGAAAAATTGGAACATTCGTGCTTTGAATATTGCTGCCATATCTGGTCTGGGTGCTCCTACTGTATATCTTGAGATTCTTGACCAAATTCAAAGAAGGGTATGTAATGGAATCAATCCTGACCTTGCACCTCTGCTATCTACAATCTTCAAAAATTTAAATGCAACACTAATCATCATCTTCCAGAACACTGTTCCTTAATTTTCCTTTCCTCACTAATTTTCACTCCCTGTAACCACCCCCACCTTAGTGGCATTGTCGCCTTGTTTGGTGTGTAACGATTAAAAAAACAAAAAAAATGAAAAAAAAAAATGAAGCTCTGTGTGTGTGTGTATATGTTTTAAAGTATGCTATATTTATGGGTTAAAGTGCTCAATATCAGGGATAGAGTGTATGTAAATATAAAAGTGAACATCAAGGTGTCAGCAGCGACAGTTTGATGCTTAAATGCAATCTTCAGACCATTTACATATGCTCTATCCCTGATATCGAGCATTAACCCAGAAATATAACGTACCTTTATATATATAATTTATAGGTAAATTTTATATAGTATATATATATATATATATATATATATATGTATAATATAAAATTTACCTATACTCAAGATATATAATAGTGTGCCATTTTGAAGAGGTTGAATGGGTATTAATCCCTCTAAATCCCATTAAAGCTATTCAACTAATTTTTATCAATTGAATTCAAAGAGAAGCTGAAAACTGATTGTATTTATTTGTAATTCCATTACCTTCAGTAATAATTAAAATTAATTAAACTTAATTCACACTTAAATGAATGCACCTGAAGAGCACAGAAAGAGGAGGGGAGGGAGAACAATATTGGTTGAGAGCCTGCCATCACGCAGATTCTTAACACCAGTTAACGACAACTTACTGGAAAATTTCATCCGAACTACTTCGACTGATTCATTTCTGGTTATCTTCAGGTGGTTGATGTTCTGCACAGGGAAGTTTTATTTTATTTTTTAAACACTTTACACCAAGTGACTAATATAAAACCCACAATGAATCATTTAAAACATGAAGAAGATGAGCAAGCAGTCTTATTTTTAAATGAAATGATTTTGAAGGAAGCGTGTCTTTTGCAGATATCAAATCACAGAAAGCCTAAAACAGTCATATGTGTATGAGAAAGCAATATGACACCATGAATTTCGGATGTAAAACCAATTATGAAATAAATTTAAACAGCACAAGCAAACCACATGATTAAGTCATCACAAATTTGATTTTTTTTTTTTTTTTTTTACTTGTGCAAGATGAATTTGCATTAAGTCATTAGCAGAATCAACAGGAATAACTGAAAGGAATCCTCATCCTTTCAGATTGCATGTAAAGACTTAAGGAAAAAAAAGGAAAAAGAAAAGCCATTTCAGAAAATAATTTAGTTGTGGAGAATGCCAACAATGCCAAGGTTAAAAAAAATAAATAAATAATTCTTCATTTCTAAAATGGAGTATTGTTGAGATATATATATATATATATATATATATATATATATATATATATAGGCAGGAGTTGCTCAGTCTTCAATTTTCAGCTTTGATTATAATCCAAAAGTGTTTCCATGCCCTTGTGGATGACAAATTATGAAATTATACGCACCATGTTACACACATTATAGTGAACCACCCTCATTCCATTGGGGAGATGTAAGTTTCATTTGAGCAGTTTCTTCCCATGAACCATTGCTCTGTGGAACTGACTCCCAAGTTTTCCCCTGATCACTACAATCTTAACCTTAAGTCTAGGATTAACTGTTATCTTCCCTATATATCCCTGTAAACTGTGCCTTTTACTCTGTGGCTCCTAGACCTTATATGGGGGTGAACATCACTGTATATAATAAAAAAAATAACTAAGCTATTTGTTCAAAACTGATTGCACAAATTTCAATTTGTTTTTTTTTTTTCTTTCGAACCATATTCAACCTTTGTGCCCACCAAAAATGGTGTCTCAAAATGTCAGTTATTCTCTTAACACCACTATTACTGCTCAATCTGTGAGTTTGGATCAAGGGCTTTGACAAAAGATTATGTTGAAAATAAATATATTTGTTGTATAGAAGGTTTTTTTTTTTTCATCTGTATTTATTTTTAATACATTTCTATTGTAAAATCAGCTACAAGCTATTTCTATTGTAAATGCTCATCTATTATGTTTATGGATGATTGCTCAAATACTTTCAGCACATCCTTGAAATAGAACAGGGATATTAAATATCTCTGTCAATAATGTCTGCACATATTTTTCACCACTGATAATTTCTGACTAGCCCTGAATTTGAACTCTGCTTGCCAATTTCATGATGATGATGAAGAATCATCATCCTTGTGGAATCCTTGAAATAGTTTTTATTTCTCCAGGAACACCTGCATAAATTTATTACATACTATTATTAATATCTATCCCTTTCATGTTTTATTATAATAACCAAGAATTTTCCAACAATATATCATACTTGTAGAGTAAAATTGCGTACGCAAAGAATTACTCAAAAAGGCATTAGTCTATTTATCCCAGTTTCTCCCAGAACCCCTAGCAACTTCTTGCAGAATTCTAGGGGCTCCTGGGAACACTGATTAACAAATACTGGTATAGAGAAATAAATGAGAAGAGGGTTACGGATTGAGGTGTGTAATATGAATGTAAGAGGAGGTAGTGATTATGAGGATAAAGATAGATAACATTTGACCTCTGACTTGAAGGGGTTAATTGACTGTTGATTGATCGGTTTTCTCTGGCTTAAACCTTTCAAGGTTATTTAAAGTCAGAAAATATTTTTAGATTTTTGAGATAATGATTTAGTGATACAAATCTTATTTATTAACCCATAGCTGGAGGAAAAATGGTGGATTCATATCTTTCCCAAGGATCTTTGCACTTAAGTGAATATAATGATCCCAATGGGAATTGGAACTCGGCTCTCTGATTAACAATTATGAGTCATTATCCATCACACCACCCACACATCCAAGCTTACAGCACCTGGTGTTCCTAAATAGTCACACATCTAGGTACTGAGCAGGCTTGACACTGTTTAACCAGTGATTGTACGGGGGAACCTATGTCCCAATGTGATGTGGTTGTAAGCCCTTGAAGAGGTTAAGTTTGGTTTGGTTTATTTAGTTTTGTGTCCCAATGTGATGTGGTTGTAAGCCCTTGAAGAGGTTAAGTTTGGTTTGGTTTGGTTTATTTAGTTTAAAAGTGTATCAACCTCAAAGGGTTATTTAATGCCAATAAGATTTTTCAGATAGGTTCATATGAATAGAGTATGTATTCTTTGTAAGAAATTTTGTAGAGCAGGTTTCACTGATGTGTTTTGCAAAGAGGAATTTTGTTGAGAGTCAAATGTATTGCCAGTAAACAGTATAGGTAAGCCAATTTGGTAAAGAGTTATATATATATATATATATATATATATATATATATATATATATATATATATATATATATATAATTTCTTTTTCTTTAATGTTACTTGGATCAGTATTTTCAAATAGATCCTTTAAGTTATCAGATTTGTAGAGTTTGTTTTGGGTTTGCTGGAAGATATGGCAATTTAGTAGAATGTATTTAATGGTATCTGGTCCCTGGCATGCGGACACATATTGGCAGAGGTTGAAGAGGTTAAAGAAAGACTGATGATAAAAGACAACAGTAATAAGATGAATTAGTAAAATAAAAATCATTTAGAAAGTTTCCCCCAAGTGATGTTCAGGACTAACAATCCAATAAACTAATTAAGAACTGGACTTCGATGTTCAAGGAGTTGCAAATGCTACTATTCATTTACTGTCCAACCAAAAATAACATTTTATTGAATGAATTATATGTAGTGTCAGACACTTCATAATTGCCAGATTGCTAAAAAGATTCTCTTGGTAGGGTAGGGGTTAATGCTGACCTTTATTAAAACACACAGCTAAATCTGTTCAGATGGGATGTGTACTCTACATATAAATGTAGACTTCACCTCTTAATTCACCTATGAGTGGACAGCTTATCTAATTATAACCAGATCAAATACCCTTTGCCAATATATAAATGAAGCTCATGTTGCTTCTACCCTCTCCATTGTCCAGTTGTTAAGAGGCCACATTGTCATTAAGCAGCTCATATTAGTAATATATAACAAAAAGTTCTCAAGGGGGGGGGAAATCAGCTATTTTTAATCCCATCTTACTCAGCCCAACCTAAACTGTAATTTTATGAAAAGAACAGTTATTTACTTATATCGAGAGTTGTTTGTTTCTCAACCTTCTAATTTCTCTATTGTGTTTTACAGTCAAATTCAGTTTAAAAAATAAAAAGGTGATTTTTTTTTTTTTTTTTTATATTGGTATAATGACAGGTATATATATATATATATATATATATATATATATAAAGGTAGCAACAGAACTTAATTTGTAAACAAAACTGAATTTTCTTTTTTTGGTTTGGGAGGGAGATATCTTGAGAGAATCTCTTATTTGGTTATACAATGCAGAATTTAGTCTGTGACCCCATTATTTATAATGGTACTGTTATGCCAGCAACGATAAGGAAGTTAATTTTTGGTTATATATATATATATATATATATATATGATAAAAACAGTTTTATGGCATTCTATATTTATGGATTAAAGTGTTCAATATTGAGGATACAGTGTGTGTAAATGACCTAAAGCTTGTGTTTAAGCATGAGACAGACTGTCGCAGGTGGGCACTGGATAAATTGTCTATGCAAAAATTAAAATAACACCAACATCTTATTTTAATAGACATATTTACCAAAATTACAAAAATATGTCGAAATACTAAAGTTATTCAATAAAATCACCATTGGCTTCAACTACGCCCTCCAGAGGACCTCAGAATCTCCTGTAACTCTTCTGGACAGTCTCCTTGTTTAAATTGGTGAATGCTGCTATAATCCTTGCCTTCAGTTCATCTTTGGTATTACAAGGAATTTTGTTGGTTTCTTACAGATGTAAGGGGTGATGTGATCGCAGAAAATTATCTGACAGCCATCACTGGGTTCTCCTGCTTATGTGGTATGGTGCAGAGTTCTGTTTGCCATATATAGGGTCTTCCAGCAGTCACCCTCAAGGCAATTGATGTCATCCTCTGTGTTAAATTATCATCAACAAATTCAGGAGCTCTTTTCTCCTCAGAATGATCAGAGTGTTTTTCTGAGCTGCCATACCTTTGTAATCACCATTAGACTCATCCAACTCTTTCTGAATTCTCTGAAATGTCCTCAGATTGACACCTAAACACACTGAAATGTTCATATTGAAGCTCCTGGAATGAATGCCAGGCAGTACAGCATGCAATTTGCAAATTTCTCAGAGTGAATTGCGTTATATTGCTTTTTTTTCTTAGACGTTCCCCATCTGACCCTACTATATGGTGCAGTTGTCAAAATCAACGTGCATATGCGAAATTAAAAAATATAAAAAGGGTGACAATTTACTAATCCCAGCCTGTATATATAGCATTCTTTTTGTTGTTCCAATAGCCATTACATATGATGTCATGATAGACCATTTCAAAAGTCCAGCTTCCCAAAGAATACCAGGATGCAGACAAAGGAATTCTAACTACCACACATACACCACATCGGTTCTTGATAACGACTGCAAAAGTCAAAAGCACTTGAACAAAAATGACAAAATATGAACTTTAGACAGTTTATCCACAACTTTGAGCACAATACTCAACACCTTATCCAGTAAATGGAAAAATACAATTGAAAAAAGAAAGAAAGAAAGATTTGTCTTCTCTATATTCAAACGTGTGTGTGTGTGTCTTTCTAATACCCAAGATATGTGTGTCCCCCAAGAAAAAATGTATACACTTGTTAACAGCAGATAGATATTTCAATTTTGATTTCTTTTCAGATTTAACCCATTAGAAATAATGATGGCAGCCAGGTAAAGTTTTCAACAAAGGAAATTTATCCTAAAGTCCCTCTGGAAGCTTGAAAATGCAGCCTAAGTGCAAAGACTGTTCAGGAAGGAATTTCAAAGAAATCTGACACAACTTACCATTACTTGAATTAGAGATAAGTTTGAAGCAGATGGAACTGTTCAGAGTTTATACAATGTGGTGCAATTTATTGTTAAAGGAATTAGTTGAACCATTCTTTTTTGATGGTATTGTTACATGTTCCATTTATATGAACTTGCTGCAAGTTCATCAGACGATGCATTGAAGAGGACTTTGAGAAGTTCTATTTCCAGCAAGATGGTGTAACCTCACACTACCATCAGGATGTAAGGGCCTACCTTGATGAGATTTTGCCAAACAGGCAGACTGGACAAAAAAATTCAGTAGAATATCCAGTATGTTCAGCAGACCTCATAATACTAGATTATTTTTTTTTTTAAATGATGGTGGTGGTGGTGTGGGTGATTACTTAAATTAATTTTTACAATACAAAACTGGCAAAAGTAGTTGAACTGAAGGTAGCAACTAAATGAAAATGTACACAAATGCTGAATGGAATGTTCCAGGATGTTTGCGATTCCATGGCATCATGTTATCAATGCCTTGAGCAGAACAGTCTGCAGTTTGAAAACACTCAGTGACAAAGAAATTAAATCTTGTCTGTAGATTCTAATGTATTTTGATAATGAGATATTTCAAATAAAATCTTCCTAATCATTGTGTGTGTGTGTATGTATGTATGATGGCCAGTTACACATTTCTGATTATACAATTTTGCTAGGGTGCTAACAAATTTGAAATCTTTTCAGCACCCTCATCACACACACTATATATATATATATATATATATATATATATATATATATATATATATATATATGTATGTGTGCGTGAGAGAGAGAGAGGATGTGTAATATGGTGGAAGTCAACTTGTCACCGAGTGAGACCATTAAACTTTCTTAATTTTTTTTTTACACATTTTAACTATCATCACTGTTGCTGATGAGATCTCAAATGGCTTTTAAGACCTGCAAGAGTGTTTAATATAGATACATAAAAATATATGGTGTATTTTTGTCAAACATTTTGCTAAGGAGTTATCTTCCCTCAACTGGTGTCACCAGGTGGCAAGTTATTTGTAATGAAAAGAGAAAACTTCAAAGATTTTATAAAGCCAGAAGGTGAAAAACCATCTCCATTAAGAAAAAGTTAATAATGGAACAAATATATATATTAAGACTCACATGTGAAAACCTGATAATACTAAAGATTTGAAATATTTTATATATCATTAATTTATACCTAATGGGATAGGTAAACAAGGGTTGGTCTGCCATTTCATGTAATATTTTTATCTGAGCCAAAATTAAGCCTGTCATAAGTTTGTCTTAATTAACAAACTTGAACCATTACTGTTTTCTGAATTTTCTTATCTACTAATGAAGTCATGGCTTGGCTATTAAAAATGTTGACTTAGATCTAAATAATCAGTTTTTCAAATCATGCATTGCAACTTGTTATAAAAAAATAAAAATGAAGCAATAAATTTATTGAAGTAATTGCATCGTCTGTTCTACATTTTCCTCACCTACAAATCTTTAACATGATTGAGTAATTGGAACCCTGTCTGTGCAACAAGAAATAAAAGATTGCATTGTATCAGTTTTTAGACTTAATTAGTACATAATGTAATCAAATCGGAAATGATCTTGGCCAACATCAAATAGAAATGAAATACCCATTAATTAGTGACTATATAGACAGCAACATAAACAGTTTATGGACATGAAAACTGGCTTTTGGGAGAGTCGTTCTTTGACATCCATTTGACTATTATATACAAGGTTCCGTAGTGATGTGATTACAGAAAAAAAAAAAAAGCAAGGAAAAAGAATTACACATACACATATTTCATATATATAAAATTTTAAGCATGTACCTTTATAGAGGAAAGGTGCCCAATATCAAAGAGTATTTATAAAAGTCAACACTTCATGATAACTGGCAGAGACACACTTCAATCTGATCTTTAGACAGAAGCCCAAGATCACATTGAGAAATGAAACTTACTGATCATTGCAGTGTTGATCAGTGTATCCACATTGTGTGTATGTGTGTGTGTGTATATATATATATATATATATATATATATATATGAGAGAGAGAGATGGGTAATTTAACCGAAAAACCAACTTTTTTTCGGATTAATCTTCACACCATGAAACCGCATTGAAATTTTTACAAAACCGAAATTGTTTTTTTTTGTTTTTTAAGTGCTATCACTACTGAGTGACCATATCCAAAGAAACACTATTGAAAAAGATTTTGAGATGTTAATAAAATGAAATTTTATCAACATTTATACCATTCTAAGAGAAAAAGATTGAACAGATATGTTAAAAACATTTAATTGACTAATTTTAGGAAATAATGTGAAATTTATTTGTTTACAAAAGAAATGAAGAAGAAAAGAAAATACGACAGAGATGACACTTGGAAATCGTAAAATGTTTTCAAACAGAAAAAACGTAAAAGAAAAAGAAATACGATATTATGTCTGAAATCTATTTGTTTCAGTTTAAAAAAAAAACAACAAAAAAAAAAAAACTTTCTGGTAAAATTAAGTTAACAAAATAGCATGTAAAAATAAAAAAATAGTTTCGTCTTAATGTTAAATTTTATTAGTTGGATTATTTGTAAGGGTCATACATAATTGTTTTCTAAGTGTATACCAATCACGGAATAACGAATACAAACAAGAAAAATGAATGAAAACTTTTTTTATGAATAAATTTTTTTTTTAATCTAGGGAATGCACCTAAATTACATATTAAGAATAATTAAAATAGTTCTTAAAGAAAAAAAAAACAAAAAAAGCAAAACAGAAAAAAAATACTGAAACAAATTGCCAAAATGACCAACTATATAAACAAAAATAAAAGAAGAGTAATCACAAAGACTGTAGATAACGATTGACATTGATCTTCAAAAATTTAAATGCAAAGTTAACTGGAAAGCAAGAATCCAGAATAGAGTTTCATAAGCCATTAAGGCACAAGGGATTACAGAGAGTGAAGGAATCTGAGAAAAAAAAAAACTTTAAGGAGAGAGGACAATAAAAGAAAAGGATTCAAGGAGGCAGAAATTGATTGGCATTGTATTTAAATTTCTGAAGTGGAAAGTAAGAAAAATGGAAGATAGTTTCATAAGAAGTGAGAGGAAAGAAACCATTAACATAAAACACATGGTTATATCTAACAATATCAACTGTAAAATGATGAGACCAAGCTGCCAATCTAGTATTGCACTTAAATTCATAAAGTAGAGTTACAAAAGCGGATAGATCATCAGAACAGTTACCATGAAAATATTTATAGAAAAGGCACAGGGAAGCTACATTATGGTAGTGAGAAAGGGACTGAAACTGAAATGCCAGGTCAGGACCAATAACATAGCAGGTTCTTTGGATTTTGTTAAACTTTTATAAATTGATATCAGAATAGGGTGCAGGAGGGATAGTGAAAAATAAAATACAAAGAACACTGTTATGGAGAGTCATGATCACCCACATCCGGAAGGGACACAGTACAAAGAAAGTATATTTAACTATTTATATAGCAAGCCTTCATTTACATCTTAATATAAAGAAACTATGTACAATTTTAATTCTATCTATAATTCCAGTCTTCTCAGGATGAGTTTATGATTTAAGGAGAGAACCTAATATAAAGCCTTTCAGATTGTGCACCTGAAGAAGGCTGTAGAATAGGTTGGCTGAAATGTGATAAGAACAACAGAAATAAGATAGGAAGTAAACTGAAATGAAAATGATGAAAGTTCTACAAAAAGTAACATTATTGCCTTTTGATTTCTCAGCATAGAGAAGTATTGATTAATTGTATTGATCTGTTATTTGGTCATGTTTAAGAATTCTGTTAGGTAAGGAATGCCTAAAGCTTTAGTAAAATCCTTAGGAGAATTGAACTTACAAAGTTCAGATCTATCATTGAAGCATTTTATGTTTGTGAAAGAAAAAAAAAAATGTTTTATTATTACAGGGAGTAAAAGTGAGATTGAGGAAAGGACAAAAGATGAATGTGATTCAAGAAGATAGATATCAACTGACATTGCATTTAAATTTTTGAAGATTGTAGTTATCAGGAAAGCACAGGCGGGAAGTATGAGGAAAACTGTTGGAGTAGAAGTGGCATTTGCATTTAGTTATTTCAACAGTAAACAAGTGGGTCCTAAATTCCAATCTAGTAGCATGCTCAAATTCATGTAGTCGGAGCACCAGGAAAAAAAAAATACTTGTCAGAGCAGTTGCAGTGAACCTCTTCCCCTAACTATGGGTTAAATAGGAAGGCTTGTATTTGGAAAAATCATTTTTATAAAAAAAAAAAAAAAAAAAAAAAAAAAAAAGTCAGATAATGGGAAAAGTAAACTAAATAATAGATGACCTACCATTATAAATTGTCTGAAAAATTAAATACACAATAGTTAAAGTTTTATATAATGCAAGGGAAATTAATACTTTCTCCTTTAATATTCAGTAATGTAGCTCAGGAGGCACAGTAGAGTAATGGATAGCAGCTTGGAATGAGGAATCAGAGATCAGAGTTCAAATCCCAGTTGAATCCATTACTTTCACTTACACGCTAATATCCTTGGGAAAGGTATGAATCCTCTTCTCTAATGCTATAGAGAAACATCAGGACAGACCGGGTTCTATAGCCTTCTACCACAGAAAGTAATGGCAACCTACTGCAGGAAAAAAATCTGCCTTGTCAGTGATGTATCGGAAGATGCATGATCGCCTAAGTGTGTATCACATATGACACATGTCTGACTGAATGTGGCTCAACCAAAATAAATATGGTGGATATGACTAAAGGACATAGTTGATAACCCGATATTAAAAGACACTTAACCAACTAGGTATATGTCATGCTGATGTGGATTTGGCTAGAGCAGGAGTTTTCAGCCAGGGAAGAATTTCCAGGTTTCTGAGCGGCAGTTAAGAAAAAGTCTTTTACTTATCACAAGTTTCTCATTGACTAATCTTCATCAGAATAAAATCTATTTAAATATCCCAACCTTTTATCAAACTTTCTTTAATGAAATATGCTTCCGTTTATTTATTTAATAATTAGTCATGAATTAAAAACATATGTACTCAAGTTTAAAAATTCATGAACGTTTTCTATTGCTATTAAATTTGTAAGACTCCTCCATAAAAATAATCCATGTATATATAGTAATATGGAAAAGAATGAACATTTTCAATAATATATACATAGTATTTAGAATTGGATAATCTTAGACAGTGGGAGTTGGTGGGTGGCTGACATTTTGACATATGGTGAAAAGGGTTTATTGAGCAAAAAGGTTAAGAAGCACTGAGCCAGAGGATGTATAAAGCAAGTAATAAGTAATTTTGACAATTCAAGCTTGGTTTTTTTTTCTTGGTTTTTATTTTTTAGAGGGCTGGTCTTTGTCAGATGCTCCCTCCATATATATATATATATATATATATATATATATATATATATATATATATATATAAGAGCTAACATCTTAACTACAAAACAGCAAACTGTTTAGTGTCCTTATACTCATAACTGAACAAAAGTTTATATCACACACTTTTCTATCCACCACTTTTTTAAGCCCTCTTCTGAATTTAAGCACTTGCATTTCTGGAAGCAATCAGCTGAAGAGGAGGTTGGTAGGGGGGACGAGAATAGAAAAAGAGACTAAATGCATACACATTTTTCTATACTGAATAATAGCAATAAAGAAATCTTTATTTCTACTGGTGGACTTTGGAGAATTTGAGGAAAAAAAAAAAAAAAAAAAAAAAAAAAGTGTTTTATATAGTTACTTAGTGTACAAATAAAAAGTTAAAAAAAAAAAACAGTTTTACAGATGTTATCCACTCATCAGGGAGTTAGATAGGTCAAATGAACTCATTAACATATTACTGAAAAGATATTACAAGTTAATTTTTGATAACTGATTTTATTGATTCATGTATTTTTAAGGCTTATCAACTCTTTGCAGGTTATTTAAAGCCAGAAAATATTTTTAGATATGAATTTTTTTTTTTGTTGATATAATAATGGTTTAGCAATACACGTCTTACTGATTAACTCATAGTTGGAGGATAAGAGGTGGATTCATACCTTTCCCAAGTGTATTTGCAGATAAGTGAATATTTAAAACTCAACTGAAATTGGAAATTGGCTCTCTGATTAACAATTACAAACCATTAATCCATTACACCACCTATACATCCAAGCTTACAGCACCTGGTATTCCCAAGCAGTTACCCATATAGGTACTGACCAGGCTTGATGTTGCATAACTTCAGTAATTGAAGGTACTGGTGTTTCAAAGTGATGTGGCTGTAATCCCTCAATTTAGATTTTTTACTTCAGGATATTATCTCATGATGTAATATAATCTGGAATTGTCCGATTATTATTTATTATTAGATAATTTTTATTTAAACAATTTTATTCCATCATGGATGGGAAATTCTCAAGTAAACATAATAAAGTGTTTTAACTATTTCATTGGATATTGATGCAACTGGTTTCTTCATGTATTTATTAAGGATTATCGATACATTTATCTCTATCTATAAAAGGCAGGATGTGTGTGTGTGTGTGTGTGTGTGTGTGTAATGAATGCACGGGCGCAATTTTCGATGGATTTGCACCAAAATTTACATGCACATGCTCCAAGTTAGCAGGAAGGCCAAGACCAACTTTGCATTTCCCAACTCCCATTGATAGTGGAAATAATCGATTTTTTCATGCTTCTATGGCAGTTTTCATGTAGTGTGCGGCCATTTTCTACTGGCCAGAGTGAGAGCCTATAGCTGGCTGCCACGAATAAGCAGGAAGATTCAATTGGCCAGCGTGAAAGCCAACAGCTGACTGATACGAATGTTAACTAGCAGGCTAACATGCAAAAAAAAAAAAAAAAAAAATTGATAGCTGTATTCGTCACAAGTGGGGAAAATTTAAATCTGCATGGCACTTTACTCCAATTGGCTCATTAGCTTGCTTAAACTCAACGTTGATTCTGATTCCGCAGAACTGGGTTGGGTGTGAAAAAGTATTTGTCGTTAACATTTTTTTTCATTTGGTTTTTCCAGTTACAAGTCCTTCTTTTAAAGCTGATTGTTTTGTGTTCATTTTGTTTAGTTCTTTTTTTGTAACAGATTTCATGTTTAGTATAGAGCTTAGAAAAAGTTTGCAGTGTGAGATAGGCAAGAAGTAAGGCATGTAGCAATATCAGCACGGCAAAGGGCACTACTTTAAAGGCAAGGAAGGGCAAAAATATTTTAAGTCACGTGATAGCGATTGCTGTATGAATCGTACGATTTTTGAATCAAGCACGGGCAATGCTGCTAGTAATATTTAAAATAATAGTAAAAAAGTAAATACGGCAGAATGTACAACTGATGACTGAAGAATTTCAGTCACTGTGTGTTTTCATGGGCAGATGCATCCCCATCAAAGGTGTGTGATGAATAAAATGTGAGGGTTGAAGAAGAGATTGATTCATACCTTTCCCCAAAGGTATTTCTCCTGAAATAATGTCACTATTGACAACCTATGCTACAAAACTCATTCACCTCCCACTTATAATGAGGTGGGGGGGGGATTAGGAGGAGTCACTTTCTTCACCGTGGCAGAAAGTGCACCGCAACTCATGACTGAAGAATTTCAGTTACTGTGCATATTCGTAGGTAAATGCATCCCCATGGGTGGTCCAGGCCTACTGGAAGATAGGTGATTTTATCGACTCATTTATAGAGTGGATTCTATAGCCTTGGTTGGCTACCAGTCTGTCTTGCTATTTAACCTATAACTGGGGGATGGGAAAGAGATTGATTCACACCTTTCCACAAGGGTATTTGCACATAAGTGAATGTAATGACTTAGTTCTCCAATTTCTCATTCGGAGCTACAATCCATTACACCAATCATTAAGTCAGCAAGTGAATAAAAAATTATTTTAAAAGTTAAGCAAAGTCCGACACAAGACCACAGGTACAGGGTACCAGTGAGAACTGAACAAGTGTCATGGAATCATTATTCTAGAGTAATGTGTACCAAAATTTGATATATACTCCACCAAAGAAAGTTTTTTGAGGGGGGGGCGGTAAGTATCAGTAGTTGGTGTTTAAACTCGGACAAAATTTCAAATGTTGATTTTAAATTGTCTTACAAACGAAAACATCAATTTTTTTTTTTTTGCTAAAATATTCACTGTGTATGTGTGTGTGTGTGTGTGTGTGTGTGTGTGTGTGTGTGTGTGTGTTGTAGTCATCTGAAGATCATGAGAGCATGAAACTTGTCCCTTGTTAAGTGTTGATGTTGGGAAGTATTTTTTGCTCTATCTGGGTAATCAAGGCATTGAGCACTTTACTGCATAGGTAACCATTTGCCTTTTAGTCTTTCTTTTTTCTTTCTTTGTTTGGGACTTTTTCTTGTCTAAGGTGTTAGGTTGTCTAGCAGGTTTTCTATTGGTTACACCAACAGTTTTTTTCTTTAGCTGTGTGCGTGTGCGTGTGTGTGTGTATATAGATGAAGGACAGAATGAACTTCCAAAATTCAGATTCCTATAGTAATGAAATTTATGATTTAACCCATTAGCATTTAACTCACCTTGTATATATCGACACTTAAAGTCTCAATGTTTGTGTGACTTCCTGTGTTATTTCCAATAATGTTGTCATATATTATGGCAGAGTATAAGCAAAGTCAGTTACAGTGGGTCAAACATTGAGAGTCAACATTTATGGGGTGGGCTGAATGATAAAGGATCAAGTTTTATATCTATTTCTTACACTGAAACATTTGAGGCACTGTCACGAATTTTGACTTTGAAGAAAGAAAAAAAAAAAGATCACGACATAAATTATAGCAAGTATAAATTTTAAAAAAATTGACTATAGTTGGGAGTATCGAGTCTATGCAAAAGATCCTTTCCTTAGCTGCATAGTATTTGCTTCGCCAGGGCTACATACAGTTTTGAATTCAGAGTTTTCCTTCTCCTAGACCGGTTGCCAAACTGCTATATTAAAATAGAGTAGAAGAGTTGAATTCAAACTTTACCAAAGGGTCGACCGTAATTGGAATCATCGAGTCTATGCAAAAGATCCTTTCCTTAGCTGCATAGTATTTGCTTCGCCAGGGCTACATACAGTTTTGAATTCAGATTTTTCTTTATCCTAAACCTACCACACCCAAGGCTATAGACTCTCCTATTTACCCGTTATAGAGGGTACAAGTTATAAAGGGTACAAATGCATGTTTTGTGTTAAATAAAACAAGAGAAAGAAAGAAAACAAAGGTAAGGAGGACATTAACATATGTCGATTCTGGTTGATTAACAAATCTACAGATTTCTCAGTCAATTATAAATTACATAAGCCAGAAGACAATATACTAATCCTACTATAAACACTTTCATTATCTGCTTTAAAGTTGAGGGATTAAAATTAAAAATAACAATACAAATTATACTGGTTTGCTTGTAAAATCCATCCCTATTGTAGTGTACTTAGATATAATTAAAAGCAAACTTTGTACTTAGAAAAAAAAGAAATGCATTTTAGTGGTTGTTGTTAGTAGTTAATAAAAAAATTCACTCAGTCCTGCTGAAAGCAATTTCCCTCTACCACCATATTCAGTGTTACAACCCTTTTATAAGTAAGAGGTTTGGAGTACGTGTCTGTCTTGTCCCTACATTAAATGACATTAATACTGGAAAAAAAAAAGCAAATAGTTACTTTTAATCTATATGTTGATAAATATATAAGACAATTAGGAAAACCCTAATTTTGACTGATCAAACAATAAATCAACATTATTTTAACCAAATCAACATTATTTTAACCAAATCAACATTAGTGAGACAATGTGATTTCTATTAGTTATATGAATAATGATTTTTTTTTTTTTTTTTAATTGGATCATTTTTAAAATTCCATTTTAAACTTGTTTTTATTTATATATTCATGGATTTTAGATTTTATCTTACATTATTTCAACACTAATAAGGACAGGTGATCAACCAAATTTACAGCTTATCACCTGTTCTTACTAAACTGGTGCTGAAACAATGAGAAATCTTAAAACCATGAATATATAAATAAAAACAGTATTTGAATTAATAAAATCAAATTTAAAAAAATAAATAAATCCAGTATTTACCTGACTAATGTTAATAGAGGATTCACATTAGTTAGATAAATAGTGGATTCATTTTTTTTAACTCTGTATTTTTCTCTCGCCAATGTAGATTTGATAGAAATAAAATCAATTTTTCTGATAATGCTGTTTAATCATTTTGAACATATCAAAATAAGAGTTTTCTAAACAGTTTTCTATATTTACCATTCTGTGTGATTCTCATCAAAATTTAAATCAATCTATATATTATGAATCAACCAACCAATTTCTCACATTTGGGGGCAGAGAGAAAGAAAGAGAGAGTGAGAAAGAGAGAAAGGAAAAAACAAAAAGGAAGAAAGAGAGGAGAGGCAGTTAAAGAAGAAAAAAAAAACCAAAAAACTTACACTTCAACATAACATTCTCGGTAACCTATTACATCAAGTGACTAGACAAAACATATTGGACTCCCAAACGAGGATTTTTTTTGAGGTTGGGGTCAAAGATCAGAGTCATCAGACCCTAGCAACCAGAAGATCTGATATCTATCAATATTATAATGCCCATATACAGCAGCAACCATAGCCATCAAATCTTCCTCTATTCTCACCAACTTAGCCAAGGAAGAGAAACAAATCAATAAAGATTTGTTTTTAATACTATGGGGTCACTAGCTCCTTCCAAGCCATGGCTGCTAGTTACAAAGCAAAAACCAGTGTCTTATGTAATATTTCCACTGGCAATATCCAACACCCGTCAACTTACAACAATTCATGTATCCCAGTTTTCTGTGATAAATCATTGATTTGTTTTTATGTGAAACATTTGTTATCTTGAATAATAAAACAAAATAGTAACTTCCCTATGCCTTTTCAATAAATATTTTCATGTTAATTGTTCAGATGAACTTTCCTCTATGGTACCTAGACTAAGATTGTAAACACAATACTAGATTGGTGGAAAGGCCTCATCATTTTAAAGCTGAAAATGGCTAGATTTAATTGTAAGTTCTATGCTAATAGTCTCTTCTATCACACTTCTGACTTGTGGAACTCTCTTCTGGCTGCTTGGTTCCGAGTGAACTTTGATCTTCAAAAATTTAAGTGCAATGTCAATTGTTATTTTCAGTTTTAATTCTTATTCTTTTATTGTCCTCTCTCTTTAGTAGAAATTTTTCTCATATTCTCTATTACTCAGAAACCGCGTGTCCTAGTGGCTTTATTGCCTTGTTTGGAATGAAAGGATTAGAATATATATATATATATATATATATATATATATATATATATATATATATAAAGAGAGAGAGTGAAATATGAAGCTAGCAATTAAGTTCTTTTTTGTCTACTTTGAAGCGGGGTAATTTCACATTGCAGCTGTGAAATTCACAGAACACAAATTCACATTTTACTCATGCAGAAAAGAAAGAAATTCTTTAATTACATTTACTAGTTTCTCAATGAAAAGAAAGGAACGAGAAAAAACAACTAAAAGAAATGAAAAAAAACAAACAAAAAAAAACAACATTCTGTTAAGTCCTTACTAATATTATTTATACTATTTACATGCTGACTATTGTCCTCATTTTTGTTATGATCACATTTTGACTGTTGCGGCATCTGGCCTTCGTCAGGTGTTTGTTGAGCTAGGTAACCTGCAGGGAATTAATCTACTCATGCAGTAGAAATTGAAGGGTTCAGTTCTGAATTCCCCATAGCTTACTCATCTTGGCATACACCTGATGAAGGCCAGAGAGCACAATGCCCAAAAAGTCGTGATAACAACAACAAAGATGAGTACAATCGACCGTATGTAAAGAGTATAAACAATGAAAATACCTAATCTCAGAAATTTAGACAGATATTTTTTTTTTTCAAATGATTAATACCGTACTGTCACAGTGTTTACCTCCCACCTTAAAACAGCTGTCAGATGAGACACTGCCACTAGGTGTCACTAATACAAAGGAGATTAAATAAATGAACATTATAAGTACACTTGGGTGCATATAGAAGCACTTATTTCCTAATGGAAAAACAGAATGGACTACTTGACAAAGGAAAATGCGATTTTGAAAAAATTTTTTCTAACAATATTTGTTAGCTGCCATTTTAATTTGTTACCATGCTTGCCTTTCCTAACTCACTCATCTGACAGACATCAAAGGATAAAGTCAGTAATACTTTAATATATCTCCTTTACCTACTGTTTCCCTACAGTTTACAGTATTTAGGAACCAAGTTTTATAAAGTTGGCTTGATTTAATAAAAAAATTAAAAAAAAAGGTTGTGATAGTGGATGTGTGTGTGTGTGGGGGGGGTGGCAGCAAATATTTTGTCTGTTTTATCCTCTCTTTTTCCTATCACACATGGTGACAGAGGTAGGGGGGCAGTTTGTCATTTCAGAAAGCCAAATTTTATGAATTAGACTTTTCAAAAATGTTATTTAATTTCAATAATGTGACCAAATGATAATGCAGCTTTTTGTCTCTAGATGACTAAGTTTCTGCAGGTTTTGCCACTTTCACTTAGTTCTTATTTACAATTGTAGAATTCTTTGCAAGGATTGTCTCAGAAATTCATCAAGTTAGATTAAGGGCTGTAGCATGAAGTTCAAAACACTATCAAGCTGGAGCAACTTACCCAATTGGTGGATATTTCCACTAGTAAAATTTTTCATTCTCCTTTCATTTTCTTGTTTTAATAACATTTATTGTTACACTTTCTTACTAAGTATTATAATGAGGAACAAAAAAAAAAAAAAAAAAAAAAAAACCCCCAAAAAACCCAAAATCCTATACTGAAAATAGGAAAAAACTTAATTCCCTAAAACCCAAAATGGAAAATCAGTCCATCTATGTATATATTTATTTGTTAGATAAATTTATTTTTTCTGTTTATTTTAATCCTATTATTCATCAACAATTTTAACAAATCCATCAATAATATACGATGATAAAAGTTGTAGATTATCAGTACCCTTGTTATGTTATGGCAAAAGTGCAGATAATTTTGACTTAAGCTAGTGTGAGTGCATATAAAACTTTCACACATGTGTATGAGAGAATCTAACTATACTAGTGGGGGTCCTCATTCTCAACCAAAGTACAGAACATATGGAAGTTTCTGGGAGGAATAGAGAAAACAGATCATTATTTAGTTTGAATTTACCATTTTACTGACAGTATCGGAATTGGGGAATGACATCCTTCAAGAAAGAGTGCATGGTCGGAGAGAATGTTGAGAACAAACACTGGCCTATACACTTAAAAATTCAATTCACTTTTTCACAACTTTACAAAATCACATTCCAAGAGAAATATGTTAGGAATATCAACAGCTGTTTCTGTCTTCATAATTATCTTCAGAATTCAGATTATAGCAAGAGAGAAAATGAATATGTAAGCAGTAAAAAAAACAATCTTTGGCTAAATATAAATTGTGGTAATTATGTTATGTTTAAACAGTATGAAATCAGAAAAAAAACAAAAACTGATTCTGGTATCATGCATCCCAGAAGCTTATCTTAACTAATTAAGCTACAGAAGCTTATGATTACAGACAGCTTAAATCTATAGTCATATTGAAACTTGATTATTCATACCATATTGTTTACTACCTTACTGTAGCAGATTTAATAGTCTTAAGTTAGATTACAAGAATAAGAATATAACTTGGATACCCTGACCATTAAAATAAGCAGCATGAACCAGAAATAAAGTAGTAGCTCCCAATGTAAGTTGAACTAATCTTATCTGGATAAACATATAGCAAGGCAAAAGTCTAATCTGTAGCCATATTGCAATATCTGATTATTCACATATTCTTTGTTGACAAACTAATTTTTTGATATTAACTGTTTTCAGTAATAATATTTGGCTAGTCTTAGAGTGGCCTTTTTTCAATTTTCTCAGTCAAATACTCTCAAATCATTTAATTGAGGTTAAGTACTCTCTGGCCTTTCATGTAAGCAGGCATGAAACAAGAATAAATTAGTAGTTCCCAATAAAAATTGAATCCTCATCTATCCAAAGAACTCATCCTATACAGATAAACCTAGACAAAAGTCACATCTGTAGCTATATTGCAACTTCTTCCCGATTATTCCCATATTCTTTGTTTACTACCTAATAATAGTAGAATGAATAATTTTAAGTTGGTTGGTTTCTGATATTACCAGATTTTTTTTTTTTTTCATTTTTGCTTTCCTCATTTTCATATTTTTTATCACATTTTTCTAGATTGAATTCTTCCCAGGCATTTAAGTAAACAACATGAAATAAGAGAAAAAAGAAAAAAAGTACTTTCCAACAAAAAACATCTCATTCTGTGAAATTATATGAATAAGCCTATGACAGGACATGAGGTAAAGTCTATAGTCATACTGCAATTTCTTCCTTCTGTTTCTTCACATATTCTTTGTTTACTACCTAATAGTAGTAGAAGAAATAGTTGACTTGTTTCTTATTTTAACTATTTTTTATCATTTGTTTTTTGGCTAGCCTTTTCTTGCTCTTTATGTTGCTTTTTATCATAAACAATCATGTAAACATGAAGTAGCTTCCAACAAGATTTGATCTTGTATCCCAAGTCCCAGAATTTCATCTTGCATGCTTTAAACAATTCAGCCATGCAAGCCTAATAATAAGACAAAGGTCAAGTCTATCATCATATTGCATCTTTCTTTTGGTTCTTTACATATTTTTGTTTACTACCATTAGATAGTAATAGTAGAAGCAATGGTTGGTTGGTTTCTTATTTTAACTATTTTTTTTTATTATTCATTTGTAGCTGGAATTTTCTTCACCTTACTGTTTTTTTTTTTTTTTTTAATAAGCAATCAAGTAGCTTCCAACTTGAACTTGCATCCAATATCCAGAATTTCAACTTCTATGGATGGTGCTTTAATCAATTCAGCTATGGAAGTCTAATAGTGAGACAATGATCAAATCTATAGACAAATTGCATCTTTCGTTACAATCTTCGTTTACTATAATAGTAGTAACAGAATCAATAAATCCTAAATTGATTGGTTTTTGATATTAACTAATCTTTATTATTCATTTTTGGTTGGGATTCATTTTCTAGGTTGAATTCTTTCAAAGCATTTAAGCAAGCAGCCTTAAGTAAGAACATAGTAGTTTCCAACAAAAAGAATCTCATATCCTGGGAACATATCTTGTATAGACAAGACAATAGTCATATCTAGAGTCATACTGCACTTTCTTCCTTCCAATTCATCACATATTGCTTATTATGTAATAGAAGTAATAGTCTTAAGTTCATTGGATTCTGAAATTAAGTATTTTTATTATTTGCTTTTAGTTGGTCATTTCTTCACCTTAGTATTGCTTATTATTGCTTAATATACATAGGTCTATGACTAAGGATGCACCTATTTACTATTAATAAGTGAGTCTTAAGTTGATTGGATTCTGAGGGTAACTTATTCTCGGAAACCCTACCTGCTGACACCATAGCAATTATCTGAGGAAAGCTTTGTTAAAAATATTGAAGCTATTTTCAAATTTTTAAATTTCAAAAATTATTTTATTCTAGCATATCAGGAAGAAACACGGCCTTCAGGTAAGATGAAATATGCTAAAAGAGATTTAAGAAAATAAAAATGCTCAAAGCTAAAGTTTTACAGATATTGATACTAACTATCATGGCTACCAATTTAAAGCCCATAGAATATGAATTCTTACTGTCTATTCTTAATGCCTAATAGAAAAAAAAAATTCAGTTTCTGGTTCAAAGAAAACCTTTGAAATATGAAAATTGGTTAATTATAATTCCCAATGCAATTTCTGAAAAGTTTTTACAAGCCAATTTAAAAAAAAAAACCCTAAAAATTCAAAGAGATTACATCATTTTATTAAAAGAAAAAGATTTTTTATCATTGTTAAATTCAGACAAGAATAATGCATTTCCAAAATTAATAAGACGTATATACACACACATCTCCCAAATATAAAAGTGAACGGTCTATAAAATTGCAGCGACTCATTAATCAGACACACAAACACAATCACATGTGCACAGGCTGAGCTATGATTGGTGGAAATTCTGCTGACGTTGCAATATAATGTCTGCCCATTAATATCAGAAAACTGCAGTGACCACACATGCAATGCTACATAAATGGAGAAATAATGTTTCCCCACCACCCAACTTTTTAATAAACTTTAGCAAATGGTGCAGCAATTTTCTCTAAAGTAGAACCTTGTAGAAAACAAATCATCATGCAATGTAAAAAGTCTGACATGACAGAATGTTTATTTTTATTGTTTGGACATTTGGTACCCCCCTTAACCCTGGAGCAGCAAGATAAAACAAATTACAATTCAGCCAAACTAGTCTCTTACTTTTATGCTATTTTTAAATTGTTTTGACAGATTAGTTCTCTAACCTTCAAGTGAAAGGGTCTTTCTCTTAGTTGCCTGATACAAGAGGGGCTGTTTTAATAATTAAGAGAGTGGGGAGGTCAGAATTTTTCTCAATATGTAATAATTACAGGTGGGTGAGGGCAGAAAAGTCATTTAACAAATTCAAAAGGGAATAAATGAGTAATCTGAAGGTTGTGAGGTGGGAGAAAAAAAAAAAAAAAAAAAAAAAAGAAAAAACTTCCTTATGTAAATGTACACACATTCTCTCTCATATATATATATATATATATATATATATATATATATATATATATATATATACATATACATATATATATATATATATATATATAAAATTAGAAAATATACATATGCAAAATATACATGCATATATATATATATATATATATATATATATTTATATTATTTTTTGAATAAAAAAATTCCAAGAAGATAGAATCCAGGTAGAAATCGATGTCCAGGACAGAGTAAGGACATAATAAAAAAAAATATTAGTGTTTAAGCCTATATAATTATATATATATATATATCTCATTTATCCATTAAGAGTATGTGAAAATTAAATGATAAAAAAAATGTTATTTTTATATGTATTGAAAAGCTCTTTCAAGAGTATTTAGAATAGAGCACTTATATACATATATAAGAAAAGGAATATATAACATCCCTGTCTCTTAGGCAGGTAAGAGTGCTCTATAAAAGCTACATTATTCTAATAAAGATGCTGGCAAGACAGAATAGAAGAGTGATGAAAAACATGCTAATCTGAAAGTGCTTCTTGGTTGAGCTAAGGACTTTTCAGCCTCCCTTCATATATCCAAGCTTACTGTAAACAGCTAATTATGAACATGTGTTTGGAAAGTATCTAGCCATTTTTAATATTTTGACAACCATTGTGCAGTTTTGGTACAATTCGGCAACCAATTGGAACATGACCTTTCTCTGCCTGCATGAGCAAATTGCTGTGAAACTGACACATTTGGCAGCCATAGTATTTAAAAATATTTATTGAAACTTCAGATGTCCAACTGTGACAATCACAGTGTAGTATGTCTGGACATGAACATAGGATCAATGCAAATCATACCATTATCGTTCCATGTGAGCTCACTTGACACTCTAGAAAGTCCACTGAGGAACTGTCTTGAGTTTCGTTTGAGTATAGAAAAGTCATCTGCATGGGCAGAAGGACACTGCCGAATACTAAACAGCTATTTCCAGCACACTAACTGCAGCCGTTTTTTCCTTGCTATAAATATAACATTGAGTAAATGTGTACAACATGATCATTGCTTTTACAGTGATTGAGCAAATACATTTTTTAAGTCTCAGGCTGGATTCTTTTGATAAATTATTGCATCATCTTATCCTGTTATCAAATCCATCCATAAAGTTCAGATTTTAAATCCCCTCAATCCAACATTTCCAAAGCCAAATTACCATTGAAAGGGGCATTTCAAATTACAAATGAGATTAAAAACATGAGGCAGAGATCCTGAAAGTAAACACTTCTGGCTGCTTTCAAAAGTTGAAAAGATTGATTTGTTCTTCATGTCTTTCTGGGTTAAAGCCAAAACATTTCAGATTGAAATAATTCTCTTTTTAGGAGTGAATATTGCATTAACCATTTTTTTTTTTTTTTTTTACAGAGATAATGATTTTTCCAGATACAAGTCCAACTTTTTAACCCATAGTTGGAGGAGACGGATTCATAACTTTCCCAACGGTATTTGTGCATAATTGAATGTAATGAACCTGACTGGAATTCAACCAGCTCTCCATTCACATTCCAAGTCACTATCCATTATACCACCTGCAAATATTTATGATCTATAAAGCAAGCATTGCTGCTTGTTTTTTTAAAAAGCTGAAGGGACACTGGGAAAAGACTGAAATCTTAAGGAAAGGACTAAGATACTATTGTCTCAGGTAGACTTTTTTTTTTGCAACACATCAAGTGGCTGGATTCTTCTGTATAGCCCTCATACATATCAAGTGTGATGCGTAACATGTCAGTTATCAATGTGAAAAGTGGGATTAATATGTTCAATTCAAATTCTGACTGAGGCTGTTGCAAATACTGTTGGAAAAAACATGATCAGATATTTTCTTACAGACAGCTATTGGTTAAATAGCAGAGTAGACTAGGCTCTCTTGCTTTGGTTGACAACCAACCTGACAGACTTCAGAATTCAAAACTGTTTGGGTATTGCATAGCAGCACCACCTAGTGTGGTTTGGTTGTTGTTCATAGCTGAATCGACAGGTCAAAAATAAAAATAAAATGCAAACAGAATGAAAAATTTCAGTCATCTCTGAAAAACATTGACTAAATTTAGAAAACAGAAAAAATAATCCAGTATTTAAAATGGATAATTTTCAATTATATCACAATTGAAAAAAACCCATCACCTTTGAGAATTGGATTTCAGTTAAACTTAATTAGCTTTAATAGAAATATAATCCAATTAATAAAATGTAAGATAATACAGAGATTATTTATGCACAAAAGCCCTGTTAACCTAATCCCAAGGAACTTTCAAAATATCTTGTTAAAGTTTTTATAAAAGAAATAGTATTCAAGAATATTTAAATCCATTATACCTCAAGACTGAAATATAACTAAAGTATTTTACCAATCTGAAATAATTGGTTTAAAATCCTATAGAAGGCAAAAGCTCTTTACTCTTTCTGAAACATTTTTCACAGAGATTGGAAAAGTCATTCTCTATATATTCTATTAGTTTATAAATATCATCCAAATAAAAGTAATTGAATATTACAAGACACCTTATATACTGAGATGATGTGAAGGAGATAGATCAAGGTTTCAAAACAATAGAATAAAAGTAGTCCAAAAAGTTCTGGGAGAAAGATGAATTTTTTTTTTTTAATCATTTCATCCAAAGTAAGGCAATAAAGCCACTAAGAGGCAAGAAGTTAGAGTGTAAGTGTGAGAGAACATAAGAAAAAAAAACATTAAAGAGAGAAAACAATAAAAGAACAAAAATTAAGATAACAATTGACATTGAAGATAAAGTTTACTGGGAAGCAAGAAGGTAGAGAAAAGTTCTACAAGCGAGAAAAACTTAATATGGAACTTATAGTTAAATATAGTCATTTCAACTGTAAAATGAGAATTTACCGTCAATCTAGTACTGCACTTAAATCTATAGTCTAGGTACCATGAAAATATTTATATAAAAAGCACAGGGAAGCTATGTTATGGTGGTGCAAATTTAAGCACAAAATTAGATTGGCAGCTAGGTCTAATTTTACAGTTGAAATGACTAGATGTAACCATAAGTCCTATGCTAACAGTTTTTCTCACACTTCTTGCTTGTGGAACTCCCTTCAAGTTTACTGCTTTCCAGTCAACTTTGATCTTCAAAAATTTAAATACAAATCAAATATTTTGCGCCATACGTTAGAGTAATGGATAGTGGCTCGGATTGAGAAATCAAAGAGCAGAGTTTGAATCCCAGTCGAATCCATTACATTCACTTACATGCTAACCTTTGGGAAAGGTATGAATCCTTTTCTTCTCCCCCCAGCTATAGGTAAATAGCAGGACAGACCGGGTTCTGTAGCCTTGGATGGCAACTGGTCTACTGTAGAAAGAAATGGCAACTAACTACAGGAAAAAATCTGCCTCATCAGTCATGTATCGAAAGATACATGATCGTCTAAGCGTGTATCCTGTATGGGGCACATAACTGACTGACAGTGAAATATTTAGAGAAGATAAATAAAGACCAAAGAAGTGAATTTTATCTCCAGGCTGAAACTATTAGAATACCAACTTTTCAAATAAGATATATTCAGTGGTTAAGACCATCCTTTTGTCAAAGGCACAGCAGAGTAATGGATTGCAGCTCAGATTGAGGAATTGGGGTCATTACATTCACTTGTGTGCTAATACCCTTGGGAAAGGTAGGAATCTAACTCTTCTGCCCATCCCCATCTCGATTCATTTTCTATCCATACGCAGGCAATTTGTCTCAAGTAAATGTTCTGAATTATATCTTTCCTAAAAGTTTTCCTGGCAATTCAAATAGATCTTAGTATAAAGTGTTATAAAATATGTAAATTATGGTAAAATACAAACTTTGTTACTAATAGGACAAACAGTATCCAGTACTCTTTATGGAAAACTAGTCAAAGACACACACACACGAATGTGTGTGTGTATCAAAAATATCAAACTTTGGGGGCAGGTTCCTCACACCAAAACAAGGTTAAAAGTCCATGGCTGTATCAAATTGCATTTCCAGACCTAAGGCAGCTGAATCATCCAACTTCTGCTGCTGTTGTTGCTAAAACAGGACCTGTAGTATCACAAATTACAGATCGACGAAGACCGAGATCCATTTGTGCACCTGACCATTAAGAACACATTCTACAAGCTGTCGGAGATAATCCAGGTATCAGCACATATCAAGTGGCCCTAGCATGTTGTACATCTTATAGTACCACATGGCAGATACTTCAAGAGCAGCTCCCGTATCCATATCATTTGCAACCTGTGCAGGGTCTTTTTGCACTCTGATTTGATTTGCCAATGGATTTTTGCACAAACTGCTGATCTGTTGTTTGTCTCTTCAGTCTTGTTTATAGATGAGACAACATTTGAAATAGATAGAACAAATTTATACAACCAACATTTGTTGGTGGATCGGAATCCCCTGGTACAATACACGCTGGACACCAGCATCAGTTTATGATTAATGTGTAGGTTGGAATTGTTGGTGACTGTCTGGTAAGTCCATATGTTCTCCTAGGAGCTGCCTACAGGGACTGTTTTGCACATATTTCCAGACCTGCTAGATGATGTACACCTGCTAATATGAAAATGGATGTAGTTCATGGAAGATGGGGCACCAGCACATTAAAGTTGTACTGTTTGCAATGCACTGGCTGACATCTACCATGAAAGATGGATACGTAGGGGAGGACTGGTTCCATGGCCTGCACGTTCCCTGACCTCAGTCCTTTAGATTTTTATCTGAGGGGGCCACCTAAAACAATTGGTTTATGCAGCAGACAATGCATAGATGCTTCATCAATGTGTCATGGGAGCCTGTGAAACCATTCAATATCATGTGGGAGTATTTGATAGGGCCCATTATTCAATGATCTGATGGGTGCATGTGTGTGTAGAAACAAGTGGAGGACATTTTGAACATTTGCTTTGAGTTGCTGTGCTGTGGTACAATGATGGCCTTATAGACATTTTAACTTGTTTTGGTGTCAGGAAGCAGTCCCCAAAGTTTATAAAGTATTTTTGATATGCCCATGGCTAGGTTATAAAGACAAGCTGAGCAACTTGTCAGCTGTCACTATACCTCATAACACCCTTAAGCACTTAGCCTTGGAGCAGGTAGAATGGAGATCAACACATTTTAGTGGACTTGGCAGTTTTCAATCTGCAAGTCTGAATTGTCTTCAAGAAGCGAGAGTAAGATCTAAAAGGTCAGTCAATCTAACAGTGATCTCATCCCACAATCCTCACTTGCTCCATATGTGGCCTCCTTTGTAAATCACTAGCGGGTCTTAAGTGCCACTTAAAATTATCACACAAAATTTTATAACTGAATCAATTGGTTAAGTTGTTGAAACCGATGGGAGAGTCCATTATATATTTTAAAGAAAAACAGACCACTTTAAAGGTACCATTATAATAATTTATTTCACCAGCATGAGTTTTGTTAATGACAACTGACAAGGTACTGGGATTAAGATTTTTTTTTTCTTGTGTTTGTACTAGTGTTTTCTTTTTTGCACACAGTGTAAAAACTGTCCAAAATTCTGCATACCTGGGTGCTTTCGGCTATTCTTTTAGCCATGATTTCATTTTTAACTGAATGTGTGGGTTTTTTTTTATAAATGTGTCTGAAGTTATATAAATGTTTTATTTTCCAAACACAGTCAGCACATTGTGGCCATGTTCATAATTTTTGAATGTTGCCTTTTCCTTTTTTATTATTAGGGCTTCCTTTATTTTTAATCTTATTTTACATGTGGATGAGGCTATTATACTTGTATTTTCTACAAGTATGTTGCAGGTTGAGTTTGGTAGATTTTCATGTTTGTTTAAATGAATCCTAATTGAGCTATGGTTGGGTAAGTATAAATGTGAGTCATCTAGATAGGCATATAATAGCATGACCAATATAATTATGTATGAGTTTGGTTTGATTGGGAACACAGTTTCTTAAGTGGCATTTGAACTGGTAAATGTTGGTTCTTTGTAGTCTTGATTTTGTGGGAGTGTTATTATTGTTGATAAGGTTAGCCATTTTAAATTTTGTAATGGATAATTACTTTAATTCTCTTGTTTTGGTCAACTAGAGTTATGTATTTCTTTGATATTTCTAAGAGAAAATTTATCTTGCTTATAGTCAACATGTATTTGGCTTTTGTAGAACATGTTAATGTTATTGCTTTTATCTGTATGTTCAGTATTGCTATTAGTTATTTTAGAAAGAAATAGTCTAATCTGTTGGTCAATGAGGTAGTTAAGAAAACCAAATTCTTGTGTTCTCTTTAGGACATTTTTATAACTATTTTATATCTAAGTGGGCATTCACTCTTAAAATTAAGGTGGCAAGAGTTTCTGCATAATGAAGTGGTGAATGTGCTATTACTGAATTGTATGAGAACGTTTAAGAATGGAAGTTCATTCTTTTGACTAATTTCATAGGTAAAGTTAAAAACAGTTTTCAAATGTGGCTTTGTGATTATTAAGGTCTTGTTTGTTTTTCACTAAACACAAAGACACACACACAAAAAAAAAAAAAACACATTCACTTAAAAATAATAATAAAACAAAACACACACACACACACTTAATAAAAAAATTCCTTGACAATGGTTAAAAGAATAGCCAAAAGCGCTTAGATATGCAGAACTTTTGGACAGTTTTTACACACTGTGTCCAGAACAGAAAACACTTGTACTAACACAATCAAAATTAAAAAAGGTTAATTGCAGCTCCTTGTCAGTCATCTTTAACAAAACTTGGATAAAAGAGGGATTGCTGCCCAAATATACAATATATATATATATATATATATATATATATATATAATCTCAAACCCTACACTATTCAGGAGGACTTTACATCTGATAACTGCCACAAATCGCTCAACTCCCAAAAGAACTAAACAAAAAGTTACATTGCAGCTGCTTTGAACTATTTTCTCTTTCCCAACAAACATCAACTTTTTTTTTTTTTTAAGAGCAACAAGCCAGGCAGACTTACATTGAATAAGGAGGAGAGATGTTGTGAAGTAAGAGACAATGTATCAGACGTTATCCCCAGGGGCTAGAGAAGGTGTATAGACTTTTTGAAAGAAGAGAAAAAAAAAATACAACCTACTTAGTCAAAGTAACTCTTTATCAAGTCGTAATGAAAAACAGCCCATTACACACATCTGTAAACTTAACTTAAATAAAAGAAAAATGAAACAAGATAAAACTACTTTACATACATAAGCCAAAGCTTAATAAGTAAGAAAAGCTACATGAAAACATTTTGATTTAAGTTTAGACTTAACTGTCACTTGAGAATACAAGTTTAAATTTTATTAATGGTTATTAAATAAACCTTTATTGGACCAATCAGAGGATGAGATTCAAATGATCTACAAATTTTAAGTTGCTTTCTACTGGGATTTAAGAAATTGTTAAAAATTATATATAACTCATTCTTGTTGAAGATGTTAATTCCCCGACCACTGTTATTTTCTGGTGGAATTGACAATTACTTACATCTGACAGAGGTGGGAGGAGGAAAAAAAAAAAAGGTCAGATTCTGGAGAAACAAAGTCATACCAGCTGTGAATGTAAAGTCAACAGTTGACTCTTTGACCGAGTGTGTGTGTGTGATATTATATACTAGCCAAATTACCCATGCCTTACTGTGTCACACATTTTTTGTAAGAAAATGATTAATTTTAAGTCATTGTCATAATTTGTGGAGAAAAATGATGTATTTCAATATTACTCAATGATCTTTCCAATATGAACCCCATCTTTTGGATAGGAGTCATTCCCTTGTTCAAATTTAAATTAAATCAAAGGGAAATAAAAAATTCAGTGTGGGATTTGATCTGACCCCTTTGATATGTATTTGATGCAATGAATTGATGAGCTGATTTCAACATTGATATGACAGTTGAATTGTTGCAACAAAATATGTATTGTAAGGCACTACCCACTGATTAGTGATTTCTTTCCCAACTTTATGCCTGTATCTCATTTTGATCTTGCCAGTGTGACCATTTTCTGGCTTCCTCCTCCTATATTTTGGATAGGAGTCATTCCCTTGTTTAAATTTAAATCAAAGGAAAAAAAATTACAGTGTGTGTGTGTGTGTGTGTGTGGGGGGGTGATTTGTGCACCCTGCCTCCCTGATCAAAATGGAACATACTTATCGAAGTACCCTGGGTAATGTAATTTCAGAATGAAAATGGTTATTGGGGTCTATCTCCAAAACCCTAAGAGGAGTTCGATAACAGACAGAGGCTACAACACACATATATATATATATATATATTAGGACAGTTAGAATAAACTACAGCAATCAACCCCAAAATTGAATAAATAGCTTTAATTATCTTCCCAAACCAAAACAAAACTCTTAAATAAGTGATATAAAATTTTTTTTACTATGTTAATAAAACACCGATGAAAATAAAAATGAATATACAAGAAATAAAAATAGAAAATAAAAATAAATGAAAACAAGCAAAATAATTTAACCCAAATAGATTAATAAGCAAATGACTTCTGGCAAAATAACTGCCAAAATAGACTACCCACAATGCACCACTGGCCCGTATATATAAATAGCCAGGAAAAAAAAAAAAAAAACACTCATGGCCTGATGATTGCATCTAGCATGAAACAGCCTGTCGCCTCTAAGTGTTGACTTCCATGTTCACTTTTATGTTTACACAGGCTCTATCTGATATTGAGCACTTTATCCCATAAATATAGCACACCTTAAGAATATATTTCTTACACACACAGAAACCAAATGCAAAAGAACAGAAAGAATATTAATTCAAATGTTCAATTGCAAGAAAGAAATTTATAATTTTTTCCTCCATAAAAAGGAATAGAAAAATGCAGATTAAAGTAAAAAAAAGAAAAAGAAAAAAGAAATTGATGAAAAGGAAAGAGAAGAAAATAAGATACAAGAATTTGTTGATACCAGTTTAGCCAATGGAAGCATGTTAAGATGGAGAATTCAAAATTAAATGGAAATATAACAATATAAAACATATTTTAGATACAATGTAGCATTTTAAACTTTATGGCATTTTGAATGAAATCACATATTAAACCAAATTAAACATAGTACGTAAATAAGACACATTAAGAAGAAAAAATATACAAACAAACAAAACAACTACTTAACTATACCAACCTTACATTATAAATTAGAATGCAAAATAAATTTTAAATATTTATGACATTTATTTTAAATTAAAAACTATTATCAAACAACATCACCAGTAAAATAATTATAAACCGATTTGGCATCTGTAAAATTTGGATATACTTCTCTCCTCTTTCTCCTTTCTCTCTGTAATAGGACTGATTTCTTATGCTTTCTTTTCTTTCCTCTTTTTCTTTCTATTGGTTTCTTATTCTCTTCTTTTTTTTACTTTAATCTGCATTATTCTTTCTTTTCCTTTTATGGAAAAAAAAAAATTATATATTTGTTTCTTTGCCTTCTATGGAAAATTTTCAAATGTAAAAAGAAGTGATGTTTCATAAACTGTATTTTTAAATAAAATCGTTTATTACTACTAATGTTAATTGCCTGATGAGATGCAAATTAGACATTGAAACAAATATGCATTTTTTTGTTGTGGCAACTTGCATATTTCAATGTAACAGTTTATTATATATATATTATATATAATTACAAATATAAAGTTTGCCACTTAGCTGATTGGTGTTAGCTTCAACATCCTGACTAAGTTTTGTTGGTAAACACTCCAACAAACATTGTCCATTGGGGGATATCAACAATTGTTTGATCAAACATTTTATTAAATAATATAGTCATTTCAGGTTTGAGTTTGTCCGTCATCCCAAAATTACACATGATCCTTCACAAAAATGGCAATTTTTGATGCACAATATAAAAAGTTATGGAAATTTTGTTTTACATCAACAACTGCCATTTCTGTAAATGACCATTTGCAATTCGAAAATGAAGATTATAATTAAGCACAAGATAATAGTATCAATTTTTATTAATTAGTAAATAAATAATTAAAAAATTAGTATTGCAATGACAAAGCTACTTTAGTATAAAAGAAATCTTTTTTTTTTTTTTTTTAATGATTACACCGAATACTGCGTAATTCCCGTTTATTGATTCCCATCATTTTTGGTAGTGACCAGCGTCTGGTCACTGATTTAACAAATAAGTCCAGTGCCAAAAGAGTAGAACCATTTCGTGCATTGTTGGCTGATAACTTCAATACAGACAACTTATATTGATCAACTCAATCATATTTGGTGAATAGAGGCAACACATTGCAGATTCTGAAGTTATTTTTTTTTTTTTATACTCTAAAGAATAATAGTTTTGTTTTTTTGTATTGTCCCTGAGTGAACTTTATTTTTCTCCCAAAATAAGTAACACTTGTGACTTCCAGCCACAGTTTTAAGGATGAAGAAAAAAAACACAAACAAAAAACAAAAACAAAAAAAAGAAGGAAAACAAAAAAAAAGAAGGAAAACAAAAAAAAGAAGGAAAACAAAACAAAACTATTGGATAATTCATAATTTTAACATAGTATAAAATTTTTAAAACGAGACAATTATAAAAGTTTTAAAATTGTCTAATCAAACTAACATATTTAAGATATTCAGTTATTTCCATAGTCTTTCTGCTAAAATGAAAATTTTAAATAAAAACTTTCATTATAAAAGAAATTTTCAAGGACAACAGCACCTGGTTATACATGATGCTTCTGCAAATAGTAAAGTCATCAGATAAAGTGAATTATCTCAGTATGTCCAAAGCATCCTTTTAAAAAGGTTAGGTTTTTAAATTGTCTTTCTGGTAGAAAGAAAGAAAGAAAGAAAAAAAAAAAAAAAAAAAAGGCCCAAAATGCATTTAAAAAGTAAAGAAAAATTGTTCATTAATTATAACATAGAACAAAATTTTTCTTTTACCTTGTAAGCTTATTTGATGACTGGAATGAAGAGTTGTATAGGGTTGTCCAAAAGTCTTATCACCCCCACATAATGTAATTTTCTACTTCAACGCTCTGTTGGGGCATTCAAGGAAAGAGTTTCACATGAATGATATCAGAATACCCATCCGTTGAAGGATGAGACTTTCCAACGATCAGTAAAGTACAGCTTCATAAAATATCACATGGGACATGGCACTACATCCTTTTGTGCCACAAAAGTCAAAAAACTATTGTTCCCCCAGCATTTTTATTTACAAGGTAAATCAACTGTGAAAATAAAAGCAAAAAAACATTGGTAGCCAATGAATGAAACTTATTTAAATTTGACTTTCCCCTTGTAGTGAACGAGATAATCAGGTACCCCGGAAAAAAGTTCGTGTTTTGTGTGCGATCTGCCGAAGAAGGATTACCAAAAAGTAGTCAGCAAAAATCTTATAGTGAAGAAAACGGCGACTTACCTCGTCAACCCAAGCGACAGCGCGTCGCCTGTATTCTGTGACGGAAAAGAAACAAGTCCGTCGCAGGAGTCGCTATAAGAGTATATTGATATGCAAATTACGGAGCATCCTATCCCAGCTGTCGACGAATGAAAAAAATAGGTTCTGCCGATAAAAGCAGTTGGTGTTTTTGATTCGAGGAAGGAAAATTCGGGCATTTTTGGCTACGGCGTTTGTTGGAGAGTGATTTATTTTCCTGACTGGTTACACGCATTGTGATTTAAGATAGTACCGGTGAATTGAGTTTTCAGCATTTCTTTCTGCCCCCGATACTCGAGTCTGTACTTAGTGATTTTTCTTTGTGTTGTGAAAGAAATCTGTGACAAATTTGCTTTGAGAATGCTTACACTTACACCCCTTAGGATTTGTGAACTGATTTTGATGACAGAGTACATTTACATTATCGTTTATTTTCAAAATTGTACATGGCCAAGTGGTGAGAACATTCACTTTTTGACCATAGGAATTTCACCATAGTTGATTTGTCAAGAAGGTGACTGCTTGATGTTATCAGCCTAGGGAAGAAATTCCAGTGTGTGGCACCTTTGAAAAGTGCCCCAAAACCAAACCACAGTTTGACCCAAACATTTTGAGTGAAATTGGTTGCATGAAGTCACAAGTCATTGTGAACAAAGGTTTGAGTGTACTAGGCTTATTCACACTGTTGATTACACCAGATAATGCATTCTCTTCCAGAGACTGGAAGTAAGGTCCACTCAGCATAGTTGCAGTATAAACCATGAGTGGGTTCAGTGGGTGTTGAACAAACAGGCATCTACAACAAGGATTGGCTAGCTGCCCTAATAGACAGGCATAGTCAGATACAAGCTGCTAGCCATTATTTTCAAAATTTATTTACAAAATAGTTGAAGTTTAATAAAAATCTGATTGGTAGGATTGTGGATAAGTGAAACTACATCTGACAATTCTCTGGATGGTGAGGTCCTTCTGTAACTCACTTCAGTAACAGCTTTCCTGATCCATTAAATATACTGACTCAGTGCCGGAAATACTGTTCAGAAAAAGAGGGGAAAAAAAGTCAATGCATGCCAGGAAGTGTTTTATGACATTGGGGGAGGAGAAGGCTGAAGAAGATTTTAATAATAATAATAATAATAATAAGTAGAAAATGAGCAAGAATAAGAGGAGGAGGAATAAGAGGAATAAGAGGAGGAGGAATAAGAGGAATAAGAGGAGGAGGAATAAGAGGAATAAGAGGAGGAGGAATAAGAGGAATAAGAGGAGGAGGAATAAGAGGAATAAGAGGAGGAGGAATAAGAGGAATAAGAGGAGGAGGAATAAGAGGAATAAGAGGAGGAGGAATAAGAGGAGGAGGAATAAGAGGAATAAGAGGAGGAGGAATAAGAGGAATAAGAGGAGGAGGAATAAGAGGAATAAGAGGAGGAGGAATAAGAGGAATAAGAGGAGGAGGAATAAGAGGAATAAGAGGAGGAGGAATAAGAGAGGAGGAGGAATAAGAGGAATAAGAGGAGGAGGAATAAGAGGAATAAGAGGAGGAGGGAATAAGAGGAGGAAATAAGAGGAGGAGGAATAAGAGGAATAAGAGGAGGAGGAATAAGAGGAATAAGAGGAGGAGGAATAAGAGGAATAAGAGGAGGAGGAATAAGAGAATAAGAGGAGGAGGAGGAGGAATAATAATAAAAAAAAAAAAAAAAAAAGTAAAAGCAAAGCACAAAAGTTTTCAATTATGCAAGCCGATCACTAAGCTGGCCCACCATTTTTAAGAAGCAGATATAGGCAAGTCTTAAGTGTTTGTACAATTTCACAAATAAAAAACTTTAATAAAAGAAAGCATTTTGGCAAAGAAGTTTACATTTTGAGAGTTTCACATTTTTCTTTAATCTATCACATGAGCACATAACAGAAATGCAAAATGGCTTTGGTATTATTGATTTGCACTAGGGAAAAATGTTTCAGTCTTTTTATAGCTGCCCTTCTATAGTTGCTTATATACAAAAATTTCTTTATAAACAAGGAGAAGGGTGCTGAAAAAAAATCTGTCTAGTAAGTAGGGAGTCAAAACGAAAATTCTGATGTTTGTTCAGATTTTGAAAAGCTGGTTGGTTTTTTCTTTTGTTTAGCAGCATATCTACCTTCATGGGTTATTTGACAATTTAGTGATTTCCCTTTCAAAGTACCCCCCCCCTGCCAAATCTAATGCACTTTTCAATCCTTCCATGCCATGCATCTATGCACTGTTGGAAGGATTCTTCTTGGATGCCCCTCAGATGTCATTACAGTCCTCTTGATGGCCTCCATGCCTTCAAAATGGGTCCCCTTGATGATCCCCTTGAACATGGGGAAAAGAAAAGTCACACAGTGCAAGTTCAGGTGAATAGGTAGGTTGTTCCAGTACGGCAATGTTCTTCCCAGCCAGGAACTGCTGCATGCTCAGTGTGTTGTGAGCAGGTGCATTGTAGTGAAGCAGCCACAATTTGTCCTGCCACAACTCTTGTTTCTTGTGTACTGAGTAAAGCAAATGCAGCAGAATCCCTTTGTAGACTTGCCGATTGTCTGGACATGGGACAAGAACTCACTGTGGACAATACCTCTCATATCGGAGAATGGATAAGTCCAGTTACTTTACAGACAGACCTTGTATACTTTACTACTGATAAAAGTATAAACAAAATAAAAGAAAATCCTGTATCCTATATTAAAAGAGAATGATTCCTTTTCATAAAATCCAATATTTGATCTGCTAATCACAGAAGATTAATACTGAAGACTAAACATACCTTAATAAACTCAATAGGAGAGAAAAAGATGAAGGGCTGTGGAGACTGAGGGTTGCAGGATTTACTTGGGTATGGGAACACATCCAAAGATTTGTTTTAAGTAAAAGATAAAATTTTGAGTATTTTTAAAGAAATTTTGGCACCAACTTTCCTGTGGTTCTGTTCCACAATCTTCTGTCATCTTTTCAGTGATTTTATAATTCTATCCTTCCAAAAGATTTTTTTCCTCAACAAACAAATGATCTAGGTACTTCTTACAGTGTTCTAGGAATTTTTTTTACTCTTTTCCTTCAGAATAAAGACTAAAATAAATGGTAACCTGAACAATTTAAAAAAAAAAATGAATAAGAATAAAATCATAGAACAAGTGATGGAGACAGGGGGAGAGAGAGAGAGACAGGGGGAGAGAGACAGGGGGGAGAGAGAGAGAGGCAGGGGAGAGAGAGAGAGGCAGGGAGAGAGAGAGACAGGGAGAGAGAGAGAGAGAGACAGGGGAGAGGAGGCGAAGAGAGAGAGAGACAGGGGAGAGGAGGCGAAGAGAGAGAGAGAGAGGGGGAGAGAGAGAGAGAGAGAGACAGGGGAGAGAGAGAGAGAGACAGGAGAGAGAGAGAGAGAGAGGGAGAGAGAGAGAGACAGGGAGAGAGAGAGAGAGAGACAGGGGAGAGGAGGCGAAGAGAGAGAGAGAGAGAGAGAGAGACAGGGGAGAGAGAGAGAGAGACAGGGGAGAGAGAGAGAGAGAGAGAGAGAGAGAGGAGACAGGGAGAGAGAGAATGTAGGGGGCATTCGTTTAATTTAAAAAATAAAATTTAAAGCTAGATCAGTGCCATTCTTTTAAATGACAAAGATTTTCAGATCTTTTCTCCATTAGTTCACGGCTATAGCCATTAAAAATAATTTAAATTTTCATCAGAATAAATAGATAAGAGAAATATCTCACCATTAACAAGGATGGTCAGATCAGACAAATTAGTACACTCACTGAATGCAGCAGAGGAATCAACATAAATTTTGCATATTTCGCAAATCCAAGCTGCTTTTACAAAATACGTTTTATTTTTTTGCCTAGCACTTGGCAAGGAAAAAAAAGTGCACAGAGGTTTATGTGTTTTTCCCTGTTGCCCATTTTATGAAACAATAACAAAAGAATTGTGTTGGCACCAAAGTTCAAAGATAGGACAATAGAAAAGATCAATGGCATTATGGTAATGATACCCTTCCCACCCTTATATAACACAAGTCAAATTCTGTCAATAAAATTTAATATCCAAGTTCACTGAAAGAGTTTATTTGGACAAGTGATTTCATTCTATTTTTTGGTATCATACCATTTCAGCCAATCCATTTATTGGCTTCTCAGTGTACAATCATGTTGAACCTGCTTGGTGTGGTGTTTTACACTATTGATGGATATTATAATTTCTTCTAAGTTGTGCAGATGTTTTGCAACCATTGCACAAAAGATTAGTTACCTAAAATGTAGCTGTTGGATTATAAACATGCAATCAAATTTATGGTAGAGTTCTTACCTTGTGCGGACATATAGGGTACACTTCTCCATAATATCTAAGATTAAGCCACATTGAACAATGCATTAGTTTGCTATATATTGCTATCTGTTATCTATGTTGGAGTTTTGCTTACTGTCCCAGCAACTTTAATAACATTTTTCTAACAATAGTAATTACTAATTACATTATGTAATTTCTGTGGGTGAATGAGCGAGTGGCTAAGCCTGGGTTTGAATTTAACCTTGGTCAATTTGTCAAGGAGGTCATTATTGATTATATCAGCCTGAGTAAATGATCCAAACATGTAGTGATATTAGGAAGTGCTAGAAAACTACACTGTGGGTTGACCCAAGGCATGTGTTAAAGAATGTGGAGGCTGGACCTGGATAGAAAAATCACTGGCCAGAAGATATATAAGTGTGGAATTCTGATAGTGGTGTATTGCCTTTGTCTAAATTTTGGATATAAAATCTGAAATGTCGAAATTGGCAGAGTGATGCATGAATTTTGAAGAGTTGACAGGCTTTCTGAACCCAGATTCCTCAGAGAGGCAGAATAATTAATAGTGGGTTGGGGGAGATATGTATTCATACCTTTCCCAAGGGTATGTGCAGATAAGTGATTGTAATGAATTCTTTTGAAAAACTAGTTCTTTGTGGTAAGAGGATGCTTCCTTGATTGCTAAATTCTTAACATTTTAAAATCTGGAGTTAACGGTTACCTTGAAACAACCTTATTCAGTAATTCTCAACATTGAGGGGCTCTTGTGCCTTGTAGTGGGTGAATAACAATGGAAAAATAAAAATTATGATGTTATTTTTTGTGGGTAGATGCTATCTTTGTTTTTATTTTTCTTAAACAGTGAAATTAATAACAACTGACCTACATTGAGGAATCTTAATGAAAAACTGTCCTTCTGTTGACAGGAACCTAACCTGTATTGACCCCCACCCCAAATCAGGGTATCTGCTCTAAGACCCAAAGTGTGCCACTACCAGTTTAGTCTTAGGAGACCATCTTGATAGAATAAGGTTTGAATTCTCAATCTAGGCAAGTTGTTATTAATTTTACCATTTCAGAAAAATAAAAAGTCAAATATTTATAGTAATAAGAAATAATTTCAAATTAAAAAAAAAAAAACATTATATATTACACATAAATCATCACCACTTAAAGAGATGACTAATATCAAAACCATAAAAAAAAAATATGAGACTATTTCTGGACAACTTAATAAATAATAAGTACAAAACTTGCCCAAATTATTGCAAGTAGAAGCATATATATATATATATATATATATATATATATATATATATATATGGGAACTGCAAAAGTAAGTAATTGCTGTATTATAATAGTGATTCTATGATTCATTTAATACATTAAAATCATTTTTAATTATATTTTCATAATTTTTACTTTTTAATAAAGGTAAAGACGAGTGTGAATGGTAGAGGACAAACAGTATGAACACTTGAGGGATTGATAGATTATTATTAAGTTTGTATAATTAATACAGTCACTTGTTTTTCATACATACTTTTGCATCTTCCTCTCTCTCTCTCTGTGTGTGTGTGTGTGTGTGTGTGTGTGTGTGTGTGTATATATATATATATATATATACATATATATATCAAACCAGACCTAAAAAAATTGTTTAAGGAACCTGGCCTTCTAGTATATTGTAGACCTAAGAACCTAAAAGAAATCATAGGTAGTAACCACATTTCAGGGGACAAGGTAATCCGTAATAAACTAAAAACAAAAACAACAGGATTTTCCCAACCATGTAACAACAAAAGAAGTTTATGCTGCAACCATATTAAACACACGAACTCATTCACTAGCTCAATCACTAAATCTACTTTCAAAATCTACCATGATTCTAACTGTATAAGTCATAACATAATTTACCTCCTAGAATGCACACTATGCCAGAAACAAAATGTAGGAAAATCTGAATGGCCCTTTCACTACAGAATTAATAATTATCGCAATCGAATTAAGTCGACCCCCCCATGAAAAATTATTACCTGTAGAACAACATTTCCGCCTGGAAAAACACGATTTCAAAACCCATGCCAAATTCACTATAATTGAGAGAATAGAAAAGTTCAGAGCAGATAACATTAGAAAGATTTTAGAGTTCCATGAAAATAAGTGGATACAACGTCTAAAAACACACTATCCAGCCGGGTTAAACCATAAATTTAACAATATAGATAGTACTAATATATAACCCTACAAATTATAACCTACCCACACAAGACAGACATGCTTACGGAGGTGTTGAGGCCTCACACTTATACACATACCTACACGAATATACACACTTATACACATCATACTCACTCACTCCCTAATGAGCCAAATGATAACACACCCATAGCAATACACACACTTACACATATCATACTCACTCACTCCCTAAGAACCAAATAACACACACACAAATACTTAACAGAGACACATCCCCTCTCCAGGACCAATAAAACTGGAAAACTGACCAGGGGAATTCAGAGAAGCATAGATCCATCCAGCTCTTATCTCAAATAACAACTTAAAAGAGACTGTTTGACCAACACAAGGAATGTTAAGATTCATGTTAAAAAGATAAAAAAATAAAAAAAACAAATGAAAACTACAGACAAAAGTTCATTTTCTCCATCAAGACATTCATTTCTGTAGTTTACTGCTACCAGCAAGCAGAAATATTTCTTCTCCTGATGATGGCCATTTTGGCCAAAACTAGTCGAGGAATCTAAATGAAATAATAATAAAAAAAACCCGAAAGAATATAACCCAGTGTGTCTGAAGATTTTAATTTTTTAATATTTTTTATTGTTCAAAATATATAAAATACTTATTTTTCACTATTTTTCATGACTTGTAAAAGAGTGAAGTAAGTATCTTTTTATATATTGTTCTTATATACTGCTCTGTATTTTTTATTTTTTTTTTTTATTTTTGAGCACAGTTTTTTTTTTCAGTATCCTTTTATTACTATCTAAACACATGTATGCAAAACTTGGGACTGACTGTGACTCATACCCAAAGACACTGAGCAAATTCACCATTGCTCTGCCAATTTTATTACTTAAAAATTTTGTTCATGTTTTCTTGTAACATAAGATGGTATTACATATTAAGCTAAGAGTTAGACATTAACGAAATGTACAAAATATGATCCAATGTTTACTACAGAACATTTATATTTTATAGAAAATTATAACTAAGCAAAGAAGCATAATTTATATTTTAATAAATTTAATGAAGACATTCTAAGAAAAAAAAAAAAAAACTGTGACAAGAGCAATTTAAATCCTACAAATCCCAAGAGTCTTGTAATTAATTTGTCAGTTGGCTTGCCTTGCCTGGAAATATTTAATAATTCAGCTTCAATTTATTAAACAAGACCAGAATTTCACACTTGAGAGAATGCCCAGAGGTAGGTTAACATAAACATGTGAATCTGATATGACAAACATACTAAAACTTGCATGTTGCAGGTGGGGAGGGGGGGGGGTTAGAGGAGTGACAGCTACAAACTGAAACTTGTGCTTAACTGATAAAAAGTCTCGTCTTACTTTTACAAGATTCTTTCCTACCAAACTTCCCTCTTGACTGAAGCAAATTTACAAATATTTATATTTTAGTATGCTTGGGGCATCTCACTGTGAGGGTCAGTGAGCTAAATTAGCACCGCATTACAACTACCATATATACTTGAGTATAGTGTGAGTTTTATGACCAAAAAAAAAAAAAAAAAAGAAAAAAAAAAAAAAAAGGGCACAGTTAATTTAAAAAAAAAAAAAAAAAAAAAAAAAGAAAAAAAAAATCATGCAACCCCCCCCCCCAACAAATTCAGATCATACTCTGCAGGAAGTTGACTTAAACTTTCTTGATTCAGCAACTGAATTTTTCAACATTTGTGCCAAATTTTGTTCAAGCATATCTGTGTTAATCTTTATCCCACACTGAATAGAATTGTGCTAGATGAATGCATTGAAACTTAACTTTAACTTTCAAGAGTTATAAGCTATGATGCAATAAGGCTGTTTGGCTTACTGATTTTAACAACTGACTGCAGTTTTGCTATCAATTTGCCAACTTTATTCTTTCTTCTGTCTACAATGTATCAAACCTGGTTGTGTACTGGATAAACAGGATAGAGAGTCATTTGAAGTCAACTGAAACAGTCACCTAGCTGTCAACACTTCACCGATTTATTTGGTTTCACACCCAGAATTTAAGGTTCTTTCTAAACAATTAAGCAAGCAGTATTAGTTACTCAGTTTTAAGCATTTTCATTAATCTACACTTAAAGTAATATCTTATTTTTTTGTTATTTGACACAAAGCTTTCAGTTGTTTAAGCTTCTGAGATTAGACAAAACATTCCAATCTTTTTTTTTTTTTTTAAACTGTCCTATAATTTTTTATTTTTTACTGCTATCTCCCTTCAGGAGATCATGGCTCTCCACAGATTCCTTTTCTTTATTATCTGTCAATTGCCATGACTTCTTGGGAAAGATAGAGTGGTTTCCTGTTGTCTCCTCTATGGTTTTGAATTCAGAGTTTTCATTCTCCCTTTCAGGATATAGGTAATCATGGCTCTCCACTGATCTCTTTTCTTTATTATTTGTGAAGTGCCATGACTTTGTGATAAGATAGTAAATTTAGAGTAGCCTTAGATTGGGTTGCAATCAAGGAAAAAGAAACCTGGCTACATTGGTATCTAACTCACGGCTGTCCAATAATTGTTACATAATGTGTATGCAAATAAATGTAACAAATATTGTAGGACAGGAATAGAAACGAAAAACCTTTCATTTGTCAAATTAAGTTGCTGGACTTAGTACTCCAAACAAGACTAACTAGTATCTGATATTATAGAAACTTACTATACCATATACCAATGAGGATATCTACGATTTAAGCTGTTGGCAGTTGTTATCCCTAAACTCAATTCCTACTTAACTAGCAGCAATACTTTTTTTTTTTTGTTTTGTGGGGGGGGATTTTGCACATTTTTGTATTATCATTTTTCACAAAAGAAAAAAAAAAAAAAAAGGAATATTTAATTCCTGTACTTGTAAAATCCATAACCTCAAGTGTATATAAACAGACATTGCCAAAACCATATATTAGCAATGAACTGAATCCGTGTTGTTGTTATAATATAACAAAAAAAAAAAAAAAAAAAAAAACAATATTTACTTCAAACGGTGTACAGCTTAGCAATATGACATGCTCATTTCCAAGTATGATTGATTAGGTGACTATCTAATCCCTTTTGCAGACATCTGCTCAGGTACAATTGTATTTTTTTTTCAGTACCCATATATTAACTTATTGATTGCCAACAACAAGTTGGCAGTTTCTATTAATGACACTTACTATGGATTATCTTGTTCCAACAACGGGTTTATTTGTAGCGATGCGTTTAGTGTGAAAACAATGTTAAGACTAGTTGAAGCTATAAATAAACTTTTCTTTTTTTTTTCCCCTATGTTAGTTTGTGTGCACTAATTCTGGACAAGATGGACCTCCTGGCGCAACTGAAGACAGGGAACATGGTTGCACAGGAGGCCAAGTACAACCGAAATTTTCTCCTGAACTTGTATGATCGTGCATGGAAGATTAAGAAAATGGTGGGCAAAGGTACAGACAATGAACACGCAATAGCAGGGAGTCAAGCATAACGACAGTGTGCACACGACCTGTCCTACGTAAAGACTGCTTGCTTACTTTCCTAACATGTATTCCCATCACCAGGGACATGATGTCCTGCTTGTATTCAATGAAGACCTTGGTGATGCCTTGTGAATTGAACAGAGACCTTAATATTGTCCACTTGGCGCATGCTGCCCAAATTGTGAGACGCCACATCATTGGAGATGCCAAGGTGTTCAATGGGATATACTGCTTGCCTTGGTCACTATGATCTTGGAATGTCCCAGTATCAAGCACCAGAGTGAAAGCACAACACCAGCAGCACTGAGCATCGCCCAGCTCCTAAAGTTCAATAGTGTTATGCACTGACAGGCCACCACAGGCAGTATGCCTTGTCCAGTCAGGAACACCACCATGCAGAAAACACCTGTTTCAACCTACATCAGCCTAATGCTACATGCACACATACAAGAGGGAGTCCATCAACAGAAATCCCCATCTGTGCCAGCCTATTTCCTACGATTCAGTTGTGTCTCTTTCCACACAGCTGGGGTACAGTGCCTGCCACCTCTACCACCAAGAGCAAGTAGTCTGCCTTCCCAGCTTAAATGAATCTAGGCTATACACAAGGAATGTCAGCATTTGATGCCTGATCATGCATTTCCTTGTTGCCATTTCATCTGCAATTAGCCTAAATATGCTAATTAATATCAGCAGCATCTCCCAAAATGTGACAAAAATCTATCTGGCATGTCTTTATTAAAAACATTCAATAAACATTCACTAAAACCTTCAGTAGCAAATTTTATCTAACTTCTGTGTCTGCTGGTGGCCATTTTCCAAAATGGCCACCATGGCTCCATATCCAAATTTGTTCATAATATATTGGTCTACCTCTGTGCCAAAAATGGTGCTTTTATCAAAAAATGTGCAATAGGTTAGCTTAACTGCAGTACTATAAAGAGGAGATTTGTTAAGCTTAAGTTACTTTTCTTTCTTTTAAGTTTCATGTGGTACCAGGTAGTGAATACTGCAATTGGTGATTTAACAGGTTGCCTCTATGATGGCCAGTTGGAGAAGTGTTAATTTATTAATAACTTAAGAAAATAATCATCAAATTGAGTTAGTGATGTCTTCACTGCACAGTTTATAAAAACTATCTAGACTTATTTACAATTAGAAAGAACGTAGTTACTCCCTGGTTTCAACTTAAAGTTGAAAAGCTTTCAGTCAAGTCAATTTCATTTGGAACAAAATTTTGAATGTAGAAAAAGAATTCTTTTTTATATACACATTTTTACAAAGGAAAGCATTATAGTGATTTAAATTGAAATATTGAATGAATCTGAATAAATAGGTCAAGTGTTGTATGAACAATTATGAAAAGACATTTCAATAAAAGATTTATAGAAACAATATCGTTAAAGATTCTCCTTCAGTGTGAAAAGTTTTTTTTTGTGAATAAAGTAAATTGTCCTTAGAGTGTATTTCTTGATACTTTAACAGATTGTCCTTGCAAACTCACCCTTTGTTCCTGTGGCAACACAACAAATGCTGTTTAACTTAGTTATTGTTATTGTTAACCTATTTAAAATGCTTTAACACATACCTGGAGATTAAGCTTTTTAAACTGACCCAGATTCCTTAATTGGCATTAAATGTTTTTGAACATCTCATTTTAATTGGCTTGTTTCAATATTTTATTTTTAAATATTGGCATTTTTTGGCCAATTCTTGATTATTTTTTTTGTGTTGTGAGGGATGTAAAATTCAAATTGAGTGTGTTTCTGTTATTCTAATTTGGGAGTTCTGAGTAAAGGGAGTAGTTCCAAAAAATACCCTCTTCCAGATCAATGTTCATTAAAATTAGAAAAAATAAAAAGAAGTTGTTAACCATGTACAAAAATAATTCATGTTCTAATTTAAGAAGTATTTGTCAGAATTCATTGAAATTTTTACGTCCATAAATTGTCAAGAAATCCAGAGTTAATTTGTGAAGTTACCTTCATTTTTTTCTACCCACAAAGCTTTTTCAAATTGGCTGCCCCGCTGCAGAAATCAATGACTTATTTGTTTGTTTTTTTTGGGAGGAGAAAGTGCTGCACACATTCACAAGTGGATAGTTGATGTTTATGCAATGGTTGCATTTGATGTAGTCTGAAGACAGACAAGTAGTAATTAATGACAGACAGAAAGAAGAAACTGACTTTAGTGACAGGTCCCAAAGTGGCAGGTACATTACTGCTGTGAATAAGGACAAAGCCAAAAAGGATGATGCTGCCATTACAGATGACAGAGAACAAAAAATAAATAAAAAACTGCAAAAATGAAAACCTTCAGATGAGCATGTAGTTAAGTATAATTTGTAGAGAGGGTGATTGCTGCTCAAAAGCTTCTGGACCAATGAAGAAGTCAGAGGACAACAGTTCTCTAATGATAGTGAGGTGAGAAGGTAACTGACATGTTTAAGAAAGCAGCCAAAATGCTTCTATGACATAGGTATACATGCTCTTATCCAAAAAGAGGTGGAATACCATGACTGAAAAGGAAAGAAACTAGAACAGAAGACTAGATTGAAAACACAATTTGGAATCTTACAATTTTGGGGGTCATTTTAGTAATGCTTTGCATGTTTCTTCAATCAAGTGTGATGTAATTAACAGAACAAGCATTACATTTTGACTGACCATGTTTTTTAATGCTTGGGTCAATATACTCTCCATTCTGATCTGGTTGACATGTGTGTTCTTCAGTGGAGAGTGGCATTTTTCTACATTGTTTAACTGTATGTTTGGCTTGTAAATGATTAATCTTCAATTTGTTCTTCCCTATAAAAGCAGATTTTAATCTGTCAATTATGACATTATCAGTTGTTTTGATTTTGAATTATATAAAACTTTTCTGTTTTGATAACCATTTTAGATGGTCTAATAAAATGTAGAAATAATTTAATAATCTGTAAGGAGTACAAAATTTTATTAGAGCTTTAAAAACAGATTTTAAAAAGTATATATTAATACAGTGTAACCCGGATATAAGAGAGTTGTTGGGACTGGAGAAGAAGTCTCTTATATCCGGGTTTGGTCTAATTTATATACATCAACACAGGCTCTAATTTGGGACCGGAGAAAATCTCTTATATCCGGGTTACACTGTATATAGAATATATAAGAGATATAAATTAAATTTATGAATTTAAATGCAGTACTCGATTGGAGGTAAGGTCTTATTTTACAGTTGAAATGGCTAGATGTAACCATTAGTTACATAACAGTTTCTTCTCTCACACTTCTCGCTTATAAAACTCCTTTCTGGTTTCTTGCTTGCCAGTCAACTTTGATCTTCAAAAATTTAAATGCAATGTTAAATGTTATCTTCTGAATTCATGTTCTTTTATTGTTCACTTTCCTTAATGATTTTTCTTTTTCTCATATTCTTTCACACTCAGTGGCTTTATTGCCTTGCTTGGGATGACATTATTTAATAAAAAAAAGACAAGAACAAAGATAAGAAAAAGTACTCCCCATAAAGTGGTGGATTGGAGAAGAAAGAAAAAAAAAGAAAAAAAGAAAAAGTAACATAAAAAGAGTTAACCATTTATTGATCCTTACTCTCCAGAGCTCAATTGAGGACAAAAACAAAATGACAAAAAAAAAGAAAAAGAAATATTACTATTAGGAAATCAGCCATTTAAATTACAGATTACATTTTTTATCCTTACTCGTTCCACCCCTTTGTTTTGTGTGTGTGTGTGTGTATATATATATATATATATATATATATGTGGGTGTGTGTGTGTGTGAAGAAATATAATTTTAAGGTGTGCTATATTTACAGGATAAAGTGCTCAATATCAGAGATAGAGTGTATGTAAATATAAAAGTGAACATTGAAGTCAACACTCAGAGGCAACAGGCTGTTTCATGCTGGATGCAATCGCCAGGCTGTCAATTGTGTCCAGCATGAAACAGCCTGTCACCTGAGTGTTGACTTCAATGTTCACTTTTTCGTGTGTGTGTGTAAAACGGGATTGAATCGCTTTTGACATATATAAGAATAACTACTGTATAAATAATGATTTCATATTATTGTGCAGTAGATTGTCTTAGTGGTGTGAATCTTATGACATTTTATTCTGATAAATGTAACTTATGGACTTGAGATTGTATTTAAAACAAAACAACAGAAAAAAAACAAAAAACCACCACAAAAAACCAACAACAAACCACCAAAAAAAGGTGTCTATGTAGTGCAAGAGAGTTCCCAAATAAAAGTTATTCTGGGAGTGCATCTTTAATAACATTTTATAGATTATATTTACAGCAGTAATGTCTAACACTTGACAGGATTTGTAGTCGCAATGTGTACGATTCCGAATTTCTGTGATAAATTATTATATTTGGATTTATTGATTGATAGGAGCATAATCTATTTTGTCGTGTTGTAAGTGCTGTCTTTAGTTGTCTATGAAAGCATCCACCAAAGCTGTTTGCACTGCATGGATGACATGCAGTTGTCCAAATGAGTTTCACCCTCTACAAGATGACTGAATTCTTTAAACAATGTTGAATGGAACAGAGTGAATCTGTCAAATGTTATGATAGTAGGCATACCAGAATTTGTTATCCAATATGACAGGATAACACTTGCCATGGTTTCTACACTTTTCATATTGCAATTGAACACTATATGAATTGATGTACAATTTTAAGGGTCACCATTCCAGAAGCTAGACAAATTCCATTGTCCAAACAACTTTTACAATGCAGACAAGCTACAATGCTGTCAAACATGCATGCATGCATACATATATACATTTTCTTTAAAGACAACTGACCAGTTACTGTGTTTAAGCTTTTTATTCAATTTTTCCTTGTGAAATTGATAAGTATTTCTGTATTAGTATTTTCTTTTCTGGACATAAAATGTATAAAAACTGTCCAAATTTTCTGTATATCTGAGTAATTTTGACTATTCTATTAGTCATTACCAAGGATTTTTTTTTTTTTTAATTTAAACTGAATATGTACATCTACATATTCAGTTATACATCTCTATGATAATGGCTAACTGAATAGCTGAAAGCATTAGGATATATAAAGCATTTGTACAGTTTTCACACACTTTATGTCCAGAAAAGAAAACACATTAACACATGAGTAAAAAGAAATTGGATTAAAAATAAAAATAAATTGAATAAAAGGCTTAATTGCCATACCTTGTCAGTTGCCTTTAATGAAACTTGTATAAAAGAGGGATTGCTGCATATATATATATATATATATATATATATATATATATACACACACACACACACACAGTAGTGAGCATAAAGATCAGAATGATGTCATATAATTATTCTTATAACTTTATCAAAATAAGTTTATTAACCTTTATATTTTGGAATTATATAATTTACCTTTATATTCTTATTTTTCCTTGATAAAATGTTCTTTGAAGCTTTAAAATAAAAAAGTTATTTCATATTTAGACCTTTTCTTAACATCATTCTGATCTTTATGCTCATTACTGTATATATTGTGCACAGTGTATCAAAAATACTTTTATGAACTTTGGGGGTAGGTTCCTGACACCAAGCAAGATAAAATGCCCATATAAACAAATGTCAAAAGGCAATCAATTGTACCTCAACATAACTCATAACAAATTTTCAAAATGTCCACCACTTGCTTTCAGCTGTTATACTCCTGCCCAGGTGCCCCATATTATCCACTAAAAGAATGAATACAAAATATCCCTAGCATGGACAGTGGAATAAGAACACCACTCCTATAGATTGAATAAAGGGCTCTGTTTGAAATTTTGAAAAGTTTTTATTTTACCCCAAGCCACGCAATAAAGCAACTAAGACAAGGGAGTATTCTAGAATATGGAGTAAAAAAACAAAAAACCAAAAAAAAAAAAAACCAAAAAAAAAACACACACACTTAAGGAGAGAGAACAAGAAGACAGTGGATTTAAATTTATAAAAATCAAAGTTGACTAGGAAGCAAGAAGCTAGAAAAGAGTTCTGCAATCAAGAAATGCAATAGAAGAAACTGTTAGCATAGAACTTAGTTATATCTAGCCATTTCAACTGTACAATTAGGAGATCTTGTTGCCAATCTAGTACTGTGCTTAAATTCATAAAGTCTATGTACCACAGAGGGAAGTTCACCAGAACAATTACCATCAAAGTATTTATAGAAAAGGCACTCGGAATCTAAATCATGACAGTGGGAAAGTGACTGAAGGGGGTGATGCCAGTTCAGCACTAATCACATTGCAGATTCTTCCGGAATAAAAAAAAGAAAAATAAATAAATAAAAGAATGAACCGTTTGATTTATTAATAAATTCACAACATAGGTAATTTTTCATAAGAGAAAATTCATTATATATTCAAATCTCAAATAATAAATTTGTTTATTTGCATAAATAACAATTATCAGTTAATAGTGTTTCTATTTATATCCCAATTATTTTCAGAGCACATTTCTAATTTCCCTGTAATCTTGTCTCTAAAGAGATGATCTTGGCTATATACAAGGCTTTTTAAGTGGTTTAATTATAAGGTAAAAGTAGATGTGGTCTGAGAAATGAGTTTAGCTACAATTCACAATGGATTTGAATGCTTCCAAGGACAATGTGAAAGTGTAGCACACCTGATTGAGTCAACCCGTTGACAGGCGCCAACCAAAGTACACCAGTTAGTTCACTGGTATAATAAAACCATTACAAGAGGATAGGCAAACTTGTAGTACAGTGAAAAAGACGAAAAGCAGTGACAGAACTAACTCAAAAATGATACTATATCCTCTCCAACTCCTGTTGACTATAGGGCCATGGCCTCACCATGCTAGGTATTACTGCTGTCATATCTGTAGAAAGTAGATGTTAGTTACAATCTCCAGGAATGGATACTTAGAAAAAAATCCTCTCCCTAAATTTATCGATAAATCCTACAGATGCATTCTAGAATTTCTTGACAATAAAAAAAAAAAAAAGTACAATTCTGTCATATCCTCACATTTTTTTTCTTTCTTATTTTGAAAGCGATAACCACTTGACTGTATCCCTTTTGCATGCGAACACGATTTCTATTTTGTGAGCATTTTACTTTGTTAGTGTCCGTTAGGGGAACCTAAACTTTTCCCTAAAAATGACAGTAACTCAAAATACAATTGAGTTGCTTCACTTGTATGTCAAGATGAAGACATCACTTTTGAATTGAACATAGCAACCAGCTAACACACACATGAAATGCATCGTTTTAATCTATACAATCCATGAGGTTGTCAGACAATGAACAAATAAAAAGTTTTTTATGTGTTAAAAGACCCTTGTCTTATTTTCATTTGTTTTTGCTGATCCCAACAGCCTGGGATATAACACTGTCTTGCTTTTGACCTGCATTATGTTCCTTTGTCTCATATTATTCTACCCTGTTCTTTTTCCTTCTTCATATTATTGAGAATTATGTCAATTCCACTTAATCATGCCTGCTTATTCAGAGTAGAGTTGACTGCGCCACAGTCAACCAGTTTTGAGTTGTTCTTAATTGGCTGGCAACCAAAGTTAGAGAGACTTGTCTGCTCTACTATTTAACCCCAAACTTAGGGGAGAAATATCTTTCCCATGGTGACATTACATAATCAAATGTAGTAAAAATGAAAGTTTAATTATTTGATTATTCTTGATTCAAATTATTAGATGATGAAACAAGTCAGATAAGATGCTTCTTTATTTGAAGTCATCTGACCACTTCCAACAGAATGCCTTAAATGCTCAAAAATGGTAGGGATGCTATGTATCAATGTTTTACTAATCAGATTTAAGCATGTGCATTACCTGCTTAAATCCACCTCTACACCTGACAAAGTGGAATTTGTTGGTCATGTGACATCTTGCAACTTCTTTTCATTCCATCATTTCACACACACACACAAAAAAAGAAAAAACTATCATTATTTTAGGCAGCAATTATTAATCATCAGCCTCCTCTCTTTCAATGCACATGATTTTGTAACAAACACAGACATTAATCAGATCATTATAAAAATGATGGATTTTTTTTTTTTTTTTTTACAATTTATCAACCATTTGTGGATTATTTAAAGCTGAAACATTTCAGATTGTAAGAGATTGCTTACAATACCAGGTATCCCTCATCTAAGTACTGACTTGGCTCAACATTGCTTAACTTCAGAAACCGAATGAGAACCTGTTTTCAGCATGATTTAACTGTAAGCCTATTATCAAGTTGAGTATGAACATAACCCCTATACCATTAATAAGTTGCACACCAAAATGGAAGTTGCTTTATCTTCAAATTCTAACAGTATTGCTCTATCAAAATTTTCACTACAATGTGCCATTTCTTCAGTGTTGCAATAAGCATTAATAGACACAAATAGGTGAAAGTGGAAACCAAAACACTATGGTATCTCAATTTGAAATGACTATTATTCCAAATCCTCCAAGTCTTATGAAACATAATACTATGTTAGAAATTCATTTCAACACTAATTTTTCTCTAGTTTGTCCCTGTAACCCTAGGCCAAAGTTACTTGCTAACTTACTTTGCTTTTCAAATCAAAAGTTGAACATTTCTATTACAGCCAGACATTTATAAAGAGGCACTTCAGGTTATTAACTCCTCTTCTTGCCAACCCAGTGCTACTACAACTATCACTGTTATGAACACTTTGATAGCAGAGGAGACTAACAAGCAGTTGAGGGAAGTGAAGGACTTTTAAAGAGGAGATATAAAGAATACTTGGACTATGGCCAAACCAATAGTTTGTGACTGAGCAAGAATTATGGGACTGTCTATTTTTTTTTTGTTTTTCTTAGATTTCACCTTCACATTATTTTTATTTTATTTTGTATTTTTTTTTGTATTTATTTTAACACTATTGCTTACCTGATACAAGGCTTAAGAGCCATATGAACCTGAATGAAAATTGTAAGGGCATAAAGAAGGAGGTTGTTGTAGAGTGGTTTCACAGTGGAGGCTTGTATTTGTACTAAGTCGGTCCTAAAATAGATTCGACGTACAAAATGTTAGGAACTTGATATAATAGGTAATGACGCAGTAATCTAGTTGTGGTGGCTGATACTTTAATATCCGACTAACGGTCGTCCGACATCGACTGACTGACTCCTTGAGCGACTGCTACTACTCCTACTTATAGGTGGGAGAGTCTATTAACAATAGAATAGGTGTGTTCCAGTATAACAGAGGTGAAGGTACTTTTTCTAAGTATTTATTCCTGGAGATTGTAACTAACATCTACTTTTTACAGATATGACAACAGCAGTATCCAACATGGTGAGGCCGTGGCCCTATAGTCAACAGGAGGAATTGAATTAAATTGGAGAGGATATAGTATATAAGGATATATAGGACAGCTATAGGTTATTGACCTAAAAGGTTAAAGAGGTTAAGATTGTAATAGTCAGAAGCATCCTCTCTGATTGGTTGGTAGTTTTGTTTTATGGCTTATCAACTCCTCATGGGTCATTTAAAGCAGAGACAAAATTTAAATTATATGCAATTTAAGACTATTTTATTTTTGTACTCACTCATATGGTATCAATCATCTGAAACTGTGAGTGGAACTTCCTTACCAAAGGAAAACAAAGAGAACAAGGGTGATTTGATTCCATGTACATCACATGATGACAGAGGTGGGGACAGCTTGTCATTTCAGAAAGCCAAATTTTATGAATTAGACTTTTTTCCAAAATGTTATTTATAAATTCAATAACGTGACTAAATGATAGTGTAGCTTTTTGTCTCTTGATAACTTTGTGATGATATGATTCTGTAGGTTTTGCCACTTTCCCTTAGTTCTTATTTAGGATTGTGGCATTCTTTGCAAGGGTTGTCCCAGAAATTCATCAAGTTAGTAAGGGCTGATGTATGAAATCCTATCAAGCTGGAGCAACTTATCAGCCAGTAATTTTTTTTTATTTTCTTATTTTAAGATTACACTTTCTATTATAATGAAGCAAAAACAATCTATATTGAAAAATGGGGAAAAAATGGAAAAGAAAAAATTCCTGAAACAGAATTAAGGAAAATTTGAAATGGAAAATTGTTCCTTCTACAGCACCAGCCCAGATATAGCAGCAATACTCCATTTTTGGTTTAATAATAACTGGTTTTATAAGTTCTTGCCTGAGAAACCATTTTCTCAAGAGTTTCATCCCTTTATACAATCCTCAAATATATTCTTTGAGACCACAAGGCAGATTCCGTGATGAGAATAAAAGAGTCTCTTACAATGTCATAAGTTCTCATGAAAGAGGTTATTACACTGTCTTCTGATTATTGGATTGTCTTGTCCAAATTGAGGTAGTGAGAAGTAATAAATAAGAACTAAGCTACTTATGGAGATGAGAGATTATAATATACACATCAGGAAAGCAAAAGAAAATATTTCCAAAACGGGGAAAAATCTTCAAGAGCCATTAAAATTATTTTACCAAATATTAGATAGGTTACAACCTAATCAGTATCACAAATAATGAAATTCAAAGGTTTTCTTCTTTTTATTTTTTTAGCAAAAATCACCGTTTTTTAATAGAAATATAAACACAAGGTTGCCTTAGGATTAAACCTATTCCTTCCTTATATAGAATAGGAGAAAGAAAGTGTGTGTGCGTGTGTACAGGTGCGTATCATGGCATTCAACACATACGAAGAGTGGGGGGGGGACCAATACCGATAACTAGTGCATGAATTCATTTTTAATTTAATATAAAAATAATGAAATTCAGAAAATCTCCAGTCATTTGCTAAAACCACAAGTAGATGGAACAATTGCGAAATGGTTCATCTATGAAATTCCAAAGTTGAGTTGCTGAATATAACATCAATTAGCTAAGCAACAACAATTTCATTAATCATTAATATATTATATATATATATATATATATATATATATATATATATATATATGAGAGAGAGAGAAACAGTCTGTCTGTGGATGACAATATATATGCTCCTGAAAAATTTATTTCAGCTGAGGGGAGGAAGTGGGTTTGTAAACAGTGACTATTATGGCTAATAATGCAAGACTCTTCGGTAAATCGAATTGAGTTCTCTCAGTCACTGTGTGTTTATCTAAAAATAAATACCCTTCATAAATACACCTTCATCTCTGCCATGCGCCAACAGCTTAGTGGTAGAATCCACAACTGACGCCAATTCAGTTGGGTTTTGATCCTAGATAGAGGCAACCGGACGTCTAGCCATACTGATGAGCTGTGATACAGTGAAACTGTCTGTGGATGACAATATATATATATATATATATAAAAAATGTCAGTGTTTTCAAGCACTATCATACAGAATCAAAAAAAAATAATTGATTTCTATCTAAATTTTTAGATTGAGGAGTTATTAACAGTTGGACTAATGTCCTCATCTTTGTTACTACAATTACATTTTGGCTGTTGTGACCCACTGGGTTACTTCATGTTTCGCTTGATCTGGATACCCTTCAGGGAATTTCAAACTAAACCCTTTATTTGATCTCTAGTTTAGTAGATTGCTTTATAACTGCCTACCACTTTTTGTTTAAGAGATTGAACTCACAATTACTATGTTACTAAATCATCAGTAAAGTAGTACAGACCTAGACTCAGTGGAAACAAGGATTGTAATAACTGAGCAGAACAAAAACAGAAAAAAAAAAAAAAAAAGGTCCTAGACATAGATAGTATAACAGAAACAAACTACTCTCCCAGAGACTGAATAGAAGTTAGAAATTCCTTGAAGGTTATCCTGATTGACAGGCCACTGAATAAAGCAATGTGTGCACAACAGGTGAAACAGCACAAGATAAATGAAATGGAACTCGATTTTTTTTTTGTGTGTGTGTGTGTGTGTGTGTGTGTGTGTGTGTGTGTGTGTGTCTTTTTAGCAAAATTGTAATTTTAAGGTATGGGGGGGGGAAGGGCAGAAACAAAACAAATAAAGCTTATATATAACTTTTAAAAGTATCTATATTTAAAAATTATGGCAGTTATTGACTAATGAAAGAGAAAAATATTACTTTCATAGAAATGGATTCAAAGGACCTAGTTTTGCATTATAAATCAAACCTCCATCTTTAATTTTTTTTAAAAGTTAATTTCCTCAGGAAATTAAGAGCCCACTCATTTAAAACACAAAAAACACACATGAAAAACAATATCCAACAACATTACTCATTCTAGCCTAACTAAAAATTAACTGCATTACTGTTCAATTGGATATTTATGAAGGGGATGCTGAAATGTCATTCTTTTGACCTACTTCCCACAATTTGACCAAGTTTCTTTTTAATCTTTTCTTGATGATGACAGTAAAAACTTTTCAGCACTCCCTGAAATAAGCACGATGGAAAAGATTTATGGGTGTGTGTGATATGAGAAAATTATGATTTCCAAATGGCAGCTTTTTGTGTTGTTCATAATTTGTTTATGTGGTAATCTGAGAGCTTCTTCAATCTAAATCCAGCCAAAAAAAACTACATAGAGAGAAGCTACTGTTGTTAGAGCTCAAATATATAAAGTATCTTAAGATGTGAAACTACATGAAAGTTCTTAGGTGTGGTCCGACATTCCAGGTGCTGTTGTTTATCTCCTTATCGGCCAATTATTAATTAACAACAACACTTGGCATCTCTGCAAATAAATCCTACTTGTGATCAAGCTATCATTAGAGAACTGTTCCTTGGGCAAAATATTAATGTACTTCATAAACCTTCATATGATACACAAAAATATGACTGTGTCTACTGCTGCACATCAGGGGGTACCACTTGTAATTATGTTTGCCTGCAAAACTATTCGGTTAGAAACAGTCGTACAGTAAATATATACTAAACTCATTGTAGCACATTACAAGGTCAAATGGAAAAAGATTGTGTTACACCAATCTTTCAAGTGGGGAGGATCTACCTGAATTTCAAATTTTACCTGAATTTGTATACCAACTTTTAGTTAAAAATTACTTCATACTCAAAATAAACAAATATCAAGAGAGCCAATGCTTATAGCAACAATAAGCATGTGTATATGATTTTTTTCTTTTTTAAAAGCAACTTGTGATTTTAATTAGTATCCAGGTTGCTTAATTTTCAAACAAGAATTTGGACTATTTTTAGTTATTTCACACCAAGCAAGGCAATAAAGTTACTAAGACACAAGGGGTTACAGAGTGTTAGAGAATATGAGAGGAAAAAAAAACTCAAGGAGGGAGAACAATAAAAGAGGAATTAAAAAACAGAAGATGACAAACTTTATTTAAACTTTTGAAGATCAAAGTTGACTGGAAAGCAAGAAGCCAGAAGAGAGTTCCACAAGTGAGAAGAGCAACTGAAGAAACTGTTAGTATAGAACTTATGCCATTTCAATTTTAAAATGATGAGTCCTTGCCACATATCCAGCACTGTGCTTAAAGTCAAAGTCTAGATACCATAAATGAAAGTTCATCAGAACAATTACCATGAAAGTATTTATAGAAAAAAAAAGCACAGGGAAGCTATGTTACGGCGGTGGGAAAGTGACTGAAGCTGAGATGCCAGGTCTTCTTTGTATTTTATCATGAAATTCTAAGTATATGGCAGGAACACCAAACAAAAGGTGGCAGCAATATTCAAAGTAAGGATGAATGGTAGATGTAAAATATATTCTGGCAAGAAAAATTGTCTAGTATGACATAGTGAACCAACTTTCCTAGCAGCAGACTTAGCAATTGATTCAATATAATCTTTCCAATTCATATCAGTGGAAAACATTAATTCAAGAAGGCAGAATGAGTCAGTCTCCTGGAAGTTGGCCTCAACATGCAGGTCATTTTTGAGATCAGCTGTTAATTTGACCTTATCAAAATTGATCAGACTTACTATTAAGACAGGAGTAAATGGTATCTATGTTGATGGTACAACTAAGTTGGGAACTGAAGACATTGAGTTGTTTCATTTTTTTGTGCATGGGTCTAATAAATAAATTTCAGTGTTACTAAGTCTGGTGGAATTGGCAGAAAACAGTATGAAATAACATTTACTAATTTTTTGTTTAACTTTGCTTTAGACACACTGATATCAATAGTGGACTTAAAATTTAATGAAATTTGAACATATTTGTTTCTAAGACTAGTTTATCTCACTCTTTGTAATCCTTCGTGATCCCGGCTTGAAGCAATCAGATGTCTAGGCATACTGATGGGGTGTGATACAGTGAAACAGGTCGTCTGTGGATAATGTGTGTGTGTGTAATTATATATATATATATATATATATATATATATATATATATAAAGAGTAAATAGATTTTATTCAATCCAACGTTATTTCTTGTTATCTCAAATGTTATTTTAATGAGTACACACACTAAAAAACAAAAAAATAACAAAAACACAAAAACCCAGAGATAATTACATCTACCAACATGGATAGTTTTTTATATGTATGTTTGTACTCAAATGATAAAACACGAATTTTGGACAGTTTATGCACAATTTTGATTCAGTTGGGCAGCAAATTAGTTGAAAACTAGGAGCAAAAAAAAGAAAAGATAAAATAGAACTTAGTTGTTTAAATGAATTGTTGCTCACATGCATACACGTGCACATATATATGGGGTGGGTGAGTTACTGACAAAACTAAGTCATTTCATTGAACGAATATTGGTTTTATCAATGGAGCCTGTCATATTTCAGATTTTACTGTAATGAAATCTCTCAAATATTCATGCCAGTTGACAAAAATGAGTGTGTACTCAAATATGGGTATCCACTAAAAATTAATGTTTATATATAAGAAATTTAAATCATTAAAATAAAGATCAAAAGAAAGCCAAAAAAGAAAAAGTAATATTTTAATTTGCAGTCTGGTCTTCTCTTTTTACTCATAAGACATTTGCTTATTGGTGTCAAGTAACGCATTCTGTCATGGCAACACTAAAATATTAAAAAAGAGAACAGACTGACTGAAAAATATTGAAAACTAGCTTAAAAGCTACCCTATCAGGCGGCATTTAAGCTAGCTCCTGCAAAGAACTCTTCATTGGGCATTCATTACAATAGATAGGGAGGAGTACTTGCAATAGGCAACAATAAACTACAGAAGAACTCAAAATTGATCAATGTATTTAAGTATTGCATTGATATTTAGGCTTACCTTTTAAATGTTCAATAATAATTCCTCTGTCACCATTTAATTTAAAGACAATTTGATGTGCATAGGTCCTTACTTTCTGTACAAATAATTATTTTTATTTGCTGGATTTCACAATTTTAATTATTCCCAAATTTATCTCCAAGTTATAAAAATTGTTACTGTACAAAAATTTTGTCCAAAAAATCATGTACAAAAACTGCCAAAAACAATTGCAGTAATGAAAACGTGGGAATCCAAAATTTCAGGATTGCAGGTCCACATCTAACTCGGAATGTTTTTAATTTGCTCAGAGTTGGCCCTATTCCAAAATGGGCTATGGCCTCTAGGGGTAAAGTTAAAAAGGTGTGGTATAGCGACACACTGATATTTGCATTTGTTATATAGATTACACGGTTTCATATTCAAGAATACACACAAATCATTTTAAACCACAAATTTTCAAAACTTTGTTCAAAACAAAACTATTAACCACCCTTCAAAACAACATACTATCATTGATCAAGCTATGAATTATCCTTATAAAATTGGGACCAAAAAACTGCTAAAATGTATTTTTGATCAGGTCCATATTGGTGTATATTTTTGCTGGCATTTGAATACATCTAAAGCCTAAAGAAAGTAATAATCAGTCAGGTGACACAGAAGCTTGATGCTTAACTTTTGCTGGGTAGTAGTTTTTAAAGCATAGATTCTTACATTATCTATGGCAAGTGAGGCTCCTTTCTAGCTACCAATTCTGGGAATATTTTTTTTTTTTTTTACTCCCCACCCCTAATGATATTAACCCTGTGCAAGGTCTAAAAGCCACTTGAGGCCACAAAGACACAAGGGGCCACTGGAAGTGAAAGACAAGGAAAAGACTTTAGAAAGAACTGGAAACCAAATCATAAGCAGAAAACAAAGGATAAACCTCTACCGCTGAACAAAGGACCTGGGAGGGGTGGGAACTGGACGATACGCAATATTTGCAATTTTTTGATGCATCAATTCCAAATCACAATAAAAGAATTGTCATGATAGTCTGCCCATGTTGCAAGACAGTGCTGTCAAAACTGGTCAGAAAGATTGTTTTTTGGAAAGTCAGTTTGTCAAGACAAAGAAAGCCATGGTTCTGGTAAGCACTCAATGTCCATAAGTACATAATCAAGCAAAGAATAATTTTTGCAACTTACATGCAAATTGCAGTCAGCAATACTATTCTAGCTGTTGTTAAACCAAATGTTTGGTTGGAGGGGAGTGTTAGAGATACATGGTTTTTGTAGTTTCTTCTCCAAAGAACTGTTTGGAGACCATTTCTGTTATTAGTTCTTCCAAAAAAAAAAAAAAAAAAAAAAAAAATGGTTGGTTCTGCACAATTTGTCTTTGTTATAATCAAATGATTTGTGTGTAACAATTTGATTCTAAACTGAACATCAAATATGTATTCATTTAATAAAAAACAGTGTGAATATAGTAATCATCACTGCATAGTGACTGCCAGTTTTTGCAATCAGATGTTTCCAATCACTTCACACTTTAGTATTCAACACTCTCACCCGCCCCCCGTAAATATTGCCTCTCATAGTCTCATGGTTTGCGTTATTTTCAATGAAGTTGTACATTATGGCAGAGTATACATGGGGTAGGTTAAACATTATAATATTCAGCATAATCTTTCTTTGTATATGCAACTGATCTCTAGTTTGTTTACATTTATTTTGCATGCAATTTTTATTTTCTTAAAAAAAAAAAAAAAAAAAAAAAATCACTACTCTTTATGATCCCTTCACATAAAGTCACTCTTAAAAAGACATTAGGGAACCTGAACTATGTAATATTTCAAATACGTCACAGTACGAATGCTAGAAAAAGAAAAAAAAAAACTATATGAGCAATGTACCATGCCCTACTTAAGCTTTAATTATGGTTTAATATCAATTGCAATAAGATGTGAAAATAAAGTTAAACCTTTAATTGTTTTTTGTTTTAAACTTTCACACTGCTCAATATTTAAATTGAACTTTAAATGGAGTTATTTATTTAATTTTTAATCACGTGTAACTCTAGCAGTTACTATTACTTCAGGTATTTATGATTGCCGGGATCAAATCGAAAAACAGACAGACACACACTGCACTTTATTGTTATAGATTTTTAAATGATTAATGGATTTATTTTTAATGTAACATTTTTATTACTTCAAATATTATCATAGCAGATATTGTGTATTAGAAATAGGTACTCCATTTTAATTTATCAAACAATGTGCATTACAGATACCGATGTGCATTCGAGAAATCTCAGTAATGAAAAACGTGTTCTCCAGTAGGGATTGAACCTACATCCCCCTTTGTAGGGGAAACCAGCATACACACTGAGAAAGCATATCAACAATTAAAGATTTGATGCATGGTGATATGAAAAGTGTCATGTAGCTGTCATCTCCTTTTAAATTGTCAGAGTATCTTTGCCTCTTCCTCTATTTCAACCCACCATTATTAACTAGAGATAATTCAAAGTAAAATAGGAAGAGATTTAATTACCAATGTTCATGGGGGTGGGGGCGTTGACAGAGAAAAAAAAAAAAAGGAAAGATAAAAGTAAAAAGAAAACAATTTATTTTCATTAAATCACCTGATTCTCATTTTAACCGAATTGATTATTTCCTTTTCGGAAAACGTGTCAATAATTGATTATAACCCAATAATTGGTGGTTAATTAATAACTTATTTCTCATTAACTTAAATCAATATAAATCAGTTAAGATATATATATATATATATATATATATATATATATAATTGTGTGTGTGTGTGTGTGTATATATATATATATATATATATAGAGAGTGGGGAAAAAAATGAAAAGGCCAATCTAAAGCAAAATGAGAGAAAATACTTCATGGAAGACTAAACAAAATAGAAAGCAAGGCAGGGACAGGTAAAAAGAAGAAAAAAAAAAAAAAAAAGCTAATTGGTTGGGGTGGGGTGGTCTATGTCTGGGCATGGCCTATGGAATGAAAGCAGAAGGTAAAGTGTGTGTGTGTGTATATATATATATATATATACACACACACACCTCTCATGTTTTCTACATGGAACATGTAATAATTAGAGAAGCACAGGATGGGCAGATTTTCTATACTAACACCATTAGTTTGAGTATAGATGTTTCCATTATAAACATAGAAGGGGACTTTGGTTGTGCACACATTTTTTGAGAATATTTGGTTTGATGGCTGGAGATGGAATGGAATTACTTGTGTAAACTGTGTATGGTCTATGAGAAATATTTGGTTTAAAACTAAAGTGTACAATTTGAGAAACATTAATAGCAATTAGCTCATTGGCACCATGTGGGCTAGGTGATTTGGCTTCTAGCATCAGTATTGAATGTACTGAGCATGATGAAAAACAAGTCTGATCACTCCAAAGCTCTGTCCGAAAAGGCCCAAAGAAAATTTCCTGTGAGACTCCATTCCACTTCTATCCATCAAACCAAATATCCTCAAAAAAAATTAGTACATGCATACAAAAAAAAAAAAAAAAAAAAGTCCCCTTCTATGGCCATAATGGAAACATCCACACCCAAACTAATGGTGTTAGTATGAGAAATCATTCAGCCCATGCTTCTCTAATTACATGTCCCATGTAGAAAACACAATATTTAAACAGGTCACTAAACAATATATATTTTATTTTCTTCAGTTAACATCCCTTACATTAAGAAAATCACTACACTCACTAGTCTAGTCATTTTACTACTATTCCATTCTTTACCAAAAACATAGTAAGCCTAATATTGATCCGACTGTAGCCCAGCCCCTAAGGAGTTTCTACTGAGAAATGATTGCATGGTGTAGCATTCAACTGTAGCCAAGAAAGCAGTATCACTATTTCTGTTGGTGAAACAAGGTTCAGTTTCTTAATTAAGATGGTTTTAGACGATAAGTAACATTCCTTTATTGTCGGGTTATAAATATGTATTAAACTTAGCTCAGTGCAAAACCATATTTAGTTGGGTGGGATAAATACAGGTATGAAGGGTGGATTGTGCTAATCATTCAAGAACGATGGGCTTACACATTTTAGAAAAAAAGAATTTGAAAGTCTAGCTTTTTAATAGAGTTCAAACATTTAACCATTGGTATCGATATAAAAATGTAACTATCTCAACCATCACACCAAATGAACATGATACTTTGGGCAGAAAATTTAGATTTGTAAAATCAATTTAGTGTTTAGTCAACACTAGGTCATAATCCAGATAAGATTTCATTATTTTTTTGGATTGGTATAACCAATGTAAAATTCTGGGTGCAGCAAAAAGAAAAAAAAAAAAAATAATTATTCCTGTAGGAAATACTTTAAGTTAAAATTGCATTCAACAAAAACACACCTTTACTCCTCTTTCACATATGACGCAAAATAGACTTCTAATTTTTTTTTTTTTTATTGAGAGGGATTTATTAAAAACTAGCATAGGAAAAAAGGAAATTGACCATAAAATAGGCTGTGCCAACATCACAAACTATGATTTGAAAACTCTAGTCAGTCAGTTATGTGCCATACATGATACAAGTTTAGGCAGTCATGTATCATGACTGACAAGGCAGATTTTTTGGGGCAGTAGGTTGCCATTTCTTTCTGCAGTAGACCAGTTACTATCCAAGGCTACAGAACCCAGTCTATCCTGCTACTTACCCATAGCGGGGGAGAGAAGAAGAGGATTGATACCTTTCCCCAAGGGTAATAGCATGTAAGTGAATGTAATGGATTCTACTGGAATTCAAACTCGGCTCTCCGATTCCTCAATGTAATGTTCTTAAATAGCCTCGTCAGATCAAGGCGTTCATACAGATACATGCATGGCACCAAACCCATTCAGAAATATTTAAACTGTTAGTGGTATACAACAGTTTCCTAATATAAATGATGAAAAAAGGCTTGGACTGAATGAATCTTGAAGGTTCTTTGAACATTGTGGACTTTAAAGTGTGCCCCAGAGTTTTAGTTATTCTAAAAGTGTGCCTTGAAGTGAAACAGGATGAGAAACACTGAGGCAAGTGTAACAGATATTGAAACAGTAAGTGAAATCAGTAAACCGAGTTCAAATTCCAGGCTAGCTAGTTGCATTCACTTTTACATAAATTCTCTTGGAAATGGCATGAAGTCATTACTTTTCTCTCCAGCTATTGGTTAAATAGCAGGGTAGACTGGTCTCTCTAGCTTTGGGTAGCAACCAATCTAAGAGAAGGAAAACTTTGAATTCCAATCCATTGAGATGACAATGGGAAACCACTCTGCTTTCTTTTCCAAGAATTTATAGACTTTGCACAAGGTCTATAAATTATGAATATGAAAAGGTACTATTTTAAATTTCAATAAGTTATTTTTACCATTTAAGTGGAGACTGATCAGACTCAAACAGGATATGGAGGTGGGGAACAATTTGAATTTTTATTTTACATGTAAAGATAAATTTGTGGTGGGGATTCTTACAAAAACAAACCAGGAATAATCCAAAAAAAAAAAAAAAAAAAGTGGGGGCTACAGGTTATGCAAACCATGAAGCAATGGCCGTATTTAAGGTTTGGTCACTTAACACTAAAGAACACTGACAACAATCAAGCTTATAAATTAGTTTCAATCCTAGCTACCTGCTTAACCTTTAAATACAATAACTGAATATCAATAGTAACAAGTTGACTCCATGAATATCCCACAATGTATCTTAGGAACAATAGAATATATTTTAAAAACAACAATTTTAAAAGCTGTAATCAATTGTCAATCGCTTGGTCAGGATTATCAGTCTTATTTTTAAACAAGAAAAACACAAAAGCAAATATATCTGAACCCTGGAAATTTCAATTTCAAGGCACTGCCACCCCACTACACTAAAAGTGAGGATCAGTTTCAGAAATTTTCTAACTTATCATTTTTCTCTTTGGCTTATTTTCATGATTGCATTAGATATTGTCAGAGAGGAAAATGCAACTATGGTATCCATGGCTCCATACTGTATCAAATATATGTATATGACCAGTTTTAAATTAATCTACATTTAACTTGACTCCAAGTTGAGCCTTGTTTATTATGATTCTCTTCTGTTCTTGGAGAATCTGATAGGGCCTTATAAGGTCACTAATATAACTTATTTTGATAGAGAGAAGAAAAAAAATCAACCTGTTTACCATATGGGTCAAAATATCCCCTACCCTAAGCATTACAAGTAATAGTAATTGGGACAACTTTGCATAATGGTATACCAGTGGTTTGGAGATGGTTTGTAACTGACAACTTCCTTGTTCACAGACATTCTCAAACTATTATCTCCATTTTTGTATATTTAAGGAAAGTCATCAGGCAAAAGCAAAGATAATTATCAAGCTCTTTACAAGTATCACATCAGTTAAATCAGAGGAAATGATAGGAGGCAGGATTTCTCAAATATCTAATGACTCATAAATTGTTTCACATGAACAGATATAGCTTAAGTATAATGGCTTTTGACTGGAGGGTAGATGGTTCAAATTTTGAGATGAAGGAAGTGAAGATGGCAACAGTAACATCAGCTCCATTAGCTTGGAACTGAATTCAATATTAAAAAGATAGCTTGGGTGATTTTATAGAGGAAAGAAACTAGATTGATAGATTGTTTTTTTTTTTTTTTACAGTTCATCAAACCTTTTTGTGTTATTTAAAATTAAAACATATTTTTGTTGGTTGTTTAGTGGCACATCAACCTCTATGGGTTATTTAATACCGAAATCTAAATATTTTATATGCAATTTTATTTTTATAGATAAATAATGGTTTTAGTGATACAAGTTTTACTAATTAACCCTTAGCTGGGAGAGAAGAGGTGGATTCATAGCTTTCCCAAGGGCATTTACACATAAGTGAATATAACGAACCCAACTGGAATTGGAACTCAGCTGTCTGATTAACAATTCAGAACCATTATTTATTAAACCATCCATACATCCAAGCTTACTGCATCTGGTATTCCCAAGTGGTCACCCATCTCGGTACCAACCAGGGTCAACATTGCTTAACTTCAATGATCATATGGAATTTTTTTTTTTTTTTTAATGAGTACATATTGCATTAACAATTTTTGTTTAATAACAGATACTTCAGAATTTGGCCCATAATTAGGTGTAAGAGATGAATTCACACATATATGCACATAAGCAAGTGTAATGAACCTTACTAGAATTGGTACTCTATTCTTTGATTTCTCATGATTAGCCACTATCCACTTACATCACCTACACATTCCTGTTTGTAGAAATGGAAGATTTAGCTAAATGCTTGAACAGACATCAGAGTTGTCATCTTAATCCTTTTCCTGTTATCAGTCTAAAACTAATTACCTCACCAATATATCTAAAATATAAACTATAAATTTGCAAAGTGAAAATTCCACTGAAATAGTTTAGAAAATTTCAAGCGTTCATCTGAAATCAATTTAATATGAACCTTAAGCAAAATAATCACAGTATATGGAATAAAGAAAGCGTCAGTTTAACTTTGAAGAACTTCTTGTCCCACATGTCTTATCAGTTTGAAGGAAAATTTCAAGCCAGAAAAACATAGAAAATTTAAAACTCCACACAAATAACAATTGCATAAGAGAAATTCTGAAGTGGACAGTATACCTAACTCCAGGAAGCAAAAGGGGTCAGCAGAGAGCAGCAGGATGGTATTAGAAACTGGTATCATATTTTAATAAAATCTATGACAAAATATATCAAAGAAAAACATGCTTTACAAAGAAGCAATGTAAGTATTACAAATGAATGCAATTTTTTTTATTTTGTTGTTCAAAGTTATACCATATATCAGCCAATATTTGCAGGAGCCCCCATGCTCAAGTTTTGTAGTAGTAGTGATATAGCCACAGATGTTTGTCTGGCAACATCTATAGCATGTAAGAAAAGTCAAAATGCATGTGATACAGTCTTGCTCATTTCTTACAGAGAGCTTCGTATTTACCCATCCAAGATGTCACAGAAGAAAGCAGGAGGTGTAGATGATGGTGCTTGAGGTAAGAAGTGTAAAAAGGTTGGGTTACTGAAGAAATTAGAAAAAAGGAAGGTCTGTAAATGCCGAGTGTGAATACTATAGCATTGGATCATCTTGATGACTTGAAGAAACAAAAAAGAGCAGATTTTTAAGTTTTTTTTTTTTTTTTTTTTTAAGCCTTTGCATGAAACAATAAAAACCTTGTTTGAAAGCATTATTGTTTTTGCTTTTGGGGAACGATTTTTGTCATCTTGCATGTTCTGTAGTCTGAGAGTGGCCTGATGTCAAGGGTGCCAGATTAAAGAGGTCAGGCTGTACAAAAAAGTGCTTTCATACAAGAGTGAAAAGGGGTTATAGGGACATGGCCTGGGAACCAAGGGTGACAACAGCTAGAACAGTTTTGGTACTACTAATCTACAGTGTGTATATGAGATGGCAAGTCTTACTAATTATCTCATAGCTCACAGAGAGACGGTGGATTCATACCTTTCCCAAGGGTATTTGTGCATAAGTGAATATTCAACTGGAACTCTGATTAACTATTCTGAGCTGTTATCCTTTACTCTACCCATATTTCCAAGCTTATAGCACCTGGTATTTCCAAGTGGTCACCCGTCTAGGTACTGACCAGGCTTGATGTTGCTCAAGTTCAGTGATTGTATGAGAACCAGTGTCCCAATGTGATGTGGGCATAAGCCAAAAGAAATGAAATTTCTCTCCCTCTCACACACATATATATATATATATATAAATAAATAAAATTAAAACAAAAGATGGTCCAGGTGCATTTCTTATATGTAGATTTAATAGACCTGTTAATGAAATTTAAGAAATAAAAGACAACACAATGATAACCATATTGGCAATAAGACTGATGATATATATATATATATATATATATATGCTTTATTGCATTGCTGGGGTGAAATGATTAGAAAAGTAAAGATAATGAACTTAAAAATAATTGTCTCCTCATTTGAAGTATATAAGATTTTGTGTAAATCTTCATATTGTCATCAATTATCTGTCCTTTGTGTATCTTTGATTCATTTTTAATATGTCAGTAGGTATTAAAGGGTTAAAAAAAAAAAAAATTCAGACAAGAGTCCAGTATTAATTTAGATTAATTCTTATAACAATTAATAACAACAGATTTTACAGTGGCTATTTGGGGGGTTAAAATCTTCCTGAATCACTAAGTGCAGTATAGTAACTAACTTTACAATATATGTACATACTCTACAGGTTTCTTTATATGCTTGTCCCAAATTTGTAGAGTTGACAAGCTCTGACAATCAGTTTTGAGCTTACAATCATTACTACTAAAAGGTACACTCTACTGAACATTATTTTGTTGGAAATAAATACTACATATGGGTTCATGTGGCTGAAAAATACTTGTAGACTGTTACTAGATAAAAAATAGTATTTTACTTTTATCTGCATGTTAACAAGTGGACAAGATTTTTTGGGTTTTTTTTTTATGGTTACCAGATTATCTAAAGTTCAATCCAAATGGGGGGAAAAAAAAGGAATTGCTGCAAAATTTTAAAAATATCTGCATTACTAAAGAAACTTTCTTTTGACATAAAATATTTATAAAATGTAAACAAAATTGCAATTTAAACAATGACAAAAGTTTACATTACTCAAAACTAACAGGAAACTAATCGTGCAGGTGGTATAACAGTAGATTGGGGGGGGGATCAGCAAGGAGAGTTTGAATTCCAGTTGTGTTCGTTAGATTCACTGTCACACAAATACTTAGAAAAGATATGAATCCTCTCTTTTCCCCTAGCTATGGGTGAGATAGTTGTGATTGACAATTTGTCTAGAAGAAAAAATTCTGAATTCAAAATGGTATGTTGTCCTGGTGAAGCATATACTATGCAACCAGTGAAAGGATTGTTGAATTTCACAATGATGCTATGATCCTGATGCAGTCAAGCTGATGGATGGAACTAAAAAAACTATTTGTTTCTAAACTAAAATAACTTCTATATACTGTGTCTTTTCAGGACATTGGTGATCATTCCTCTGCATAAACTTCCTATCCTTTGTAGTTCTTAGTAAGTTTTGTCTTTTTGTTATCTCTCTAATCCCAGTTCTGCCAAGTAATTACACACGCAGATTAGCTGCTTCCATCCATCTCCCTTGCTTTCAATATCACTCGAGTGTCAAATTCTCCAAGCCCTCTTTCCTCATTATGTGCCCTATGTTGTAAGGTTGACAAATAGAAACAAACATCATAGATTGCCAACAAGGATAAGACTCCCAACCTCTTGAACTCTTACTATTATCCAGAAATTTATGTTGTTTGGAAATATAATATACAGACAAGCAGTGAGGACTACTTGTTTTGTGGGCTGAATTTAGAAATGCTAAATGTTGACTATATGAATATACAGTAGCATTTCTAAATTCTTCTAGTTGGTAACGACATTTTGTTTGTTGTTTATAGATACTTTGTTTCAATAAATTAATTTTGTTTTTTCATTGGAAAAGTTCACATCAGATGAAACACATTGGTTAAAAGTAGTTTTCCTATAGTCTTAGAATTTAACTGATTTAAAATATGGTTTCTTTGCTACACAGCAATTACCATGTTTCAAAAAGCGAAGATAAAAACTTCAAATTTAATTATATAATTAAATTAAAACATTAGTTCTGTTTCATCTTCAAGTGAATTTTGAAACTGTTCTTTTCTTTTTTATATATATATATATATATATATATATATATATATATATATATATATAGAGAGAGAGAGAGAGAGAGCGCATGAATAAAAAAAAAATAGCCACAGTACAATAAAATAGGAAAAGCAAAGCACGGCACAACACATGAATGCATACAACACAGCAGTTGACTCAGAAATTATTCCGTTCGTGTTAACTGAGTTCGGCTAGGTTCAAGAACCAAAATTTTATTTGCTAACCGAGGCATTTTCATATTGAATTTTCCGTTCGAAAACAGATTTGTTTGACATGTGAGATGTTCGAGAACTGAGGTTCCTCTGTACTTTGTTGCACAGCTGGACCAAAATTGTGGATAAACTCTCAGGTTCTCATTCATACATAAAAAAAAGTCATCAACTTGGCAAAAGGATTAAAAATAACACCTGGTAGGATTTTGGAAGTGGGACCTGACAAGAACTTTAACCCCCACAACTTCACATACACACGTTTTAGCTCTTTTAAAGGCTTCACAAATATTGTATCTCCAAGTCAGATGATCTATTTAAATTTAGATGAACAAATGTCGCTTCCACAAACCAGTTAGTTTCTGTTTAAAAATACCTTAAATATTATAAAAATAAACATTTGCCATTACAAAGGTCATGTGACCAAATAAAAATTCTAATTGTTTAAGTTAACTTCTTCAAATACGCCTTCCATATGGAGGTCTGACCAACAAGCTTGGATTGCAAGCCATTCAATGTGTCCAAAGGTGAAATCATTAAGTTTGAAGCTTGATAGTTATTAATTGAATTTTGATCTTAAATTTTCAATGCAACATATTTGATCTACATGACTAATAGAGAAACATTGTATTACTCTCCTTGTCTTATGAAAATAATAAATGTAAAAAAAAAAAAAAAAAAAAAAAAAAAAAAGAAGAAAAAAAAAGGATTTATTTCATCAGTGGATTTATGTTCTAATGTTTGTAAATTACAAGGACCATTGCCAGTTAATGATCTTCATTGAGTACTCCAATTATGACCTTGTGCTATAAAAAAAAAAAAAGAAAATTCTTAGCAACTATTTTGGGCTAAAATTAACAAAAAATAAAATAAAAATCCTTTTGAATTTTATTTCCTCACAAGCCTTCTCAAATTATTCCAAAATACAACCAGGTTCATTTGGTCAATAATTCTCTATGTTTTATACAGGATTAATATTATATCAATAAAATGATGAATCATGCCAAACTATTCATCACTCTTGCACCTTATATGTAGGGTAAGGAAGAGTATGGGAGTCACACAAGCCATTGACAGTAAGGCTTGTATGAGAATATTGATATAGTGGTAGACATAAGGTTGAATGTATAAAAATTATTACATTTTTTTTTAAAAAGAAAAACCTAAGTTGATGTTAAAAATCAACTAAAAACTAATTTATTTAAAACAGAATGATCAATTATATGTTTCTAATTTGTATTTAGATACATTGTATTTATTTTCAATTTTTCTAGTTGACTTGTTTACCTATATTGCATATGATCAATTTTACACAATTAAGTTACAATAACATTTATATTTTATATGAATACTACCTTATGAAAATTGAGATGCTGTAGAGTAGTGGTGGGGGGATATCATAGATTTGGGGGTTATCCTTGATTGGTGGGAGACATGAGACCCTTGCACCAGCCCTGCCCATGGCATTCTGTACTACATAGTACAGAATTTTATAGTTATACTTTACACAAAAGTAATCTTTCTAGAATGTACTGAAATAAATTATGAGAAAGTGTCTGGAACGACATTTCTTTATTGGCTTGCTTGAGGGTGAAAAAAAAAAAAGTCAAAAGGGACTTAAAAAAATTCTATATAATGCATATATTCAGTAACCATGTCAAGGCTGACAATAGGTTTTACAACTTTTTATTGTTACTCTTACCTGTCCAGGTAAAATAATCATGGCAAAGTGGTTTGACCAGTTGTCACTGACAATCACCATAGCATACCAGCAATCAGTCATTTATCTAGACATCTGTTGTTGATGGGACAGAAGTAAAATATGGATGCTTGCCTTTCCAAAAGGCCATGAACTTAACTGAAATTTGAACTCTTCACCAACCTTTTTTATCCTAACAATTGTGTATATAACCAGACTTTGTACAACAAAACAGTGGACAAATTATTCAAAATAATGGGGGCCTAGCAATAATTCATCTTTTCCAGACCAGTCTATGATCTCTAGATACACTTTGATCCTCACTGTGTAATCTATACTTTCAGCCTTGTGCCACATCTAAGCTACACTTAGTAAATTGCTATAATCTCTAAATAAATTAGTCTCATTATTTAAAAAATGAAAATTAGTTCTATCTTAAGTCTACTATTTGACTATATTTTGAATATTGCTGCCATATGTAGTCCAGTGTTCCTGCTATATGTTTAGAGATTCTTGATAAAATCCAAAGAATCTGCAATGTTATTGGTCTTGACCTGGCATCTCAGCTTCAGTTACTTTCCCCACCACCATAAGGTAGCTTCCCTGTGCCTTTTCTATAAATACTCCCATGGTAATTTTTCTGATGAACTTTCCTCTATGGTACCTAGATTTCATGAATTTAAGCATACTACTAGATTAGTGGCAAAGTCTCATCATTTTACAGTTGAAATAGCTAGATGTAACTAAGTCTAATGCTAACAGTTTCTTTTCTTGCACTTGCTCGTGAAACTCATCTGGCTTTTTGCTTCCCAGTCAACTTCGATCTTCAAAAATTTAAATGCAATGTCAATCATTATCTTGTTTTAATTTTTCTTTCTCCTTAATAGTGTTGTTTTTTGTTTTCATATTCTTGAACGCTCAGTAATGACTCCTATTAGTGGCTTTTTTGCCTTGCTTGGGGTGAAATGATTAAAATAAAAAAAAAATTAAAAAATATTTTCTATTTTGTAAACAGCTTCAAACTCAAAGAATTGTGAGTGTTCTCATCCACAAAGGAAAACTGAATGTTTACAAAATAAATGGAATGACATTCTTTTTGTATATTAGGCAGCTGATTATTTGTTTTTGTTTCTTTTAATGTCATGTTCATTCAAGACATCAGCAACCACAAGTTTCCACAGATTCCTTTAGTATCTGAATTGTCATTATTCTTGGGAAAAGATAGGGGAGTAATTTCTTCATAGTTAGGAATTCAGAGTTTTTCCTTTTCTTAAACTAGTTGACACTCAAGGCTAAAGAATCTTGTCAATCCTGCTATTTAAACCCATAGCTTGTGAAAGAAAAAACAGATTCATGGAATTAGTGCAAAAAGAATACAGACTAACCGAGAATTTAAACTTGGCTCACGGATTCCAATTTATGCACCTGTATATCTTTTTTTTTTTTTTTTTTTTTTTTTTTTAAGCGTTTCAACCCAAGCAAGGCGGGAAGCCACTAGGACGCAAGGGGTTACAGAAAATTTGGAGCAAGATCAGATAGGAGTGATAGAAGAAAGGATGAGGAGAAAGGTAGTGGATAGATCAAGGCAACTGGAAATGTCGATTGACATTACATTTCTCACATCTGGATTAATATTCTAGCATTAGAAAAATAAATACAGTAATCCTTCGTGTATAGATCACTAGTGCTATAAAAAAAAAATAAATAAATAAATAAATAAATAAGTAAAAATAAATAATAAAAGAAAAGAGAAATTATAGGAGGAAGGGGGGATGCTTATTTTCATGTATAAAACATCTGATTTTTAGACGAAAGAAAATTACAAAAAACTTGTTAAAAGGGGGAGCACCCTCCTTCAGGACATTTTGTTTAATTTTTCAATTCATAAGCATTATAAACATGTGATAACTCTTGGGGGTATAAGACCAATAAATGCACAGAGAAAATAAAATCAAATAAATATTAACTTGTTTGTTTTGGTTTTAATTAAGAAAGATTTATTTCCCTTTGTTACAATATGCTATTCGTTAGATCAGGTGTTCTCCCCAAGAGGGGAAATTCAGGGTTTCAGGAGAAGGACGAGGAGAAAATCATTTTTTTTTAATTACAGAATTTGGAGCCCATAATGTGTCAAAAAAAAATTATATGAAAATAATCTATGTAAATGTGTATGTACTAAAATGGAAAAGAATGAAGATTTTCGATAATATATACATATTATTTGGAATATACCTTTTGAGTTGGACAATCTTGGAAAGGTTGGAATGATATTTTGACATATGGCAAAAAGGGTGCATTTGCACCCCCCCCCACCAAAAAAAAGGTTGAGAAACACAGAGATAGATATTTCTCCAGTAAACAAATAAATCCAATTTGACCTGATTTTGTTCATTTTGAGTCCTGTAAAAAAAAAAAAAAAAAAAAAAAAAAAAAATGGGATAGAGTTCTAAATTAAAGAATAAGATGTAGACTTTTGGACACTATTTTGGATGACCCCCCCAAAAAAAAAACCTCTGTTTTATATAAACAGGATTACAATAATAGTTTATTCTGGCAAGGTAGCTACATGTGATCATTTAAAAAAAAAAGAAAAAAGAAAAAAATAGAAAAGAAAAGAAATTGTAAGAATTTCACAAGAAAAAGAATCTTAATTTGGAACCAAAAAGAATAAAACAGGCTTAGGTAGATTGACAACAAAAAAATATTAACTTTGCCCTGATGCTTTTGGGAAAATAATGCACTATTTGTTCTCTCTGGTTATACAAGTTAAATAATGGGGCAGCCTAACCTTGGTTGGCAGCCAGTCTTTGAGAAGAACAAGTGAATTAAAAAGAGTAATGAAAACTGACTATCATGGCTATGAAGACATTTATGATAATGTGCCGTTTATAGATATTAAAGAAAATATTGCCTATGTCCTGAAGGGATATGATACTTAATTCACATCTTCTTGGCACCAGTTTAAATTGATGCCTACCCTTCCCCCACATATCTAAACTATAATTATCAACTATAATTTTGGAAAGTGAAATATGTTGGAAAATGTCCATCTGAAATCAAGAAAATAGGAACTTTAAGCAAACTGTCATAAAATAAGTAAAACAAAAAAAAAAATCTGTTTAAATACCCACTCAAAAGATACAGGCTAAGAAATGAATAAAAATGTATTCCCTGGTAAATAATTTTAACACTTCCACTGCTAACTACGGAGATCTTCATTTTTCTTATCTTGCTCCAGCTGACTAAGTACGGAAACCTACGTTTTTTGCATACTGCTGGTATGAGTGTCCCGTTGCGCCATCTATCATAAAATCCCAAAGGACAATGCTTCAAAAGATATCATGTGTATACCCATTACTGATCTGGTATGCCATTCCCAGGTATATCCATGAAAATGGAATGCTGTAAAACACACTGGTGCCAGTTTTCTGTGTAATAAAATATATAGGTTGAAATTTGGCATTTTCTTTAAAAATGGCTGGCCTGATGTGGGCAGCACTGGGCAAATGAGTAGCAGTGAAAGTGTTAAGTTTGCTTAAGTTTAAAAAAAAAAAAAAAAAAAAAAAAAAACAAAGCTTCTAATTCTTCCTTTAAATTAAATTACTATGATGAATTTACATAAATACATCAATAATTTCTCAGTTTAATAAAATATAATTATACAAATATTTTTCTCTTTCCTTGTCAATGCACCTAACTCATTCATGGATATTGATGTAATGTTATATAGTCATAATATCAGATCAAAATTAAGCTAACACCTACATGTCAGGCCACAGACTTATTGATGCACCTATGTATAATGTATTCATAAAGCAACAAGGACACATCAATATGGAGAAATATTTAGGATGCTTGTCTAACAGAGACTAATTGTGTAGGGAGTTTAATCCTTACTGGATAACTCTACACTTGTGACTTTGTACTAAACCAAAACTAAGTTTAGAAAACATAACCACTGGTATAAACTTGACCCTCACAGAGATTTCTATACTTTTAGCTTGTGCTATACGTGAAACCAAGTGAGGCTACAGGCTATGTGAACATATAGTAAACATTGGAACTGCAGATTGTTTAACTTTTTATCTATTAATGCCTATCATAAAATCAACTATTAATCATAAAAAAAAAAATTCTGCTAATAAGCCTGAGCCAGGACCAGAGTCAAACCAGAGAAGGTAACCAAAAACAACAAAGTCAAGATCTTATATTATAGGATTTCAATATACAAACAGACCACATCCTTGAGAGTACTAAACCAGTTATCAGTGTCAAAAGAAAAAGTAAATAAATAAAAAAATGCCTCCTCATTCATGTGGCTGTTTTTGATGACCATAATATCAAAACCAAATAAATTAGAAAGCTTAAAATGTATACGGACCTCTGGATTGAGGTAGCCATTAATGTCCCAGTTATAATTGGGGTGTTGGGGTCCATACCACAAAAACTTAAAGGCATCTGAATAAAGCTTAGTATCTCATCACTTCAGAAAAGTTTGCATTGATTGGCTCTGCAAATATTCTGTGAAAAGTGCTGTTTGAGGTTATATAACTTACTGGAGAACATATATAATGCAAAATCTCTAGTTGAAAATGAAAAACTAGAAAAGGAGATAATAATTGCACATAGAACAAAAAAAGCTCATTGCTCAGACATTGTGATCAAAAACCACAAGAACAGAATGTGCTTTCTTATTGATATGGCAGTTCCTGCAATGTATCTTTGAAGATCTTCAAAAAAAAACTACCAAAATACAAGGATCTTAAAGTGGAAATCTCAAAAATGTGGCACACGAGGACATCAATAATAATGGAGCAAAGTTGGATTGATTGGAAAAGGTTCTGATAGATTCACTGAAGGGATTCTTGGTAGCTTATGCCTTAAAGAAATACAAAAGATTGTACTCACAAATACAACTCACACACTATGAAGAGCTTTATCTATATAAAATGTGTGTGATCCTAGGTTTAAAAAAAAAAAAAAAAAAAAAAAAAAAGATCAGTGAAAAATGTTGAAACCATTTCTAACCATAGGTCTCTGATTGGGACCCAGAAGGAAATGCGTATACAACACAAATCCAAGGAAATAAGAAAAAAATTACCCCGATTCTTTCTTGATATTTTTCATGGTTTCTGATCTTAACTGATCAGAAAGGCTAACATGTACATGTTTTTTTTATGGTGAATTATGATGTTTACAGTAAATATTCCATTCATCACTGCGAATTTGCTCGTCAGTTACCCAACCATAGTGTGCATCTTTGTTCAGGAGTGATGGGAGTAGTAGTAGTAGTATGAGTAATATGGTCAGTTGTTGAATTTTAATTTAAAAGACAAGGTAGCCAAGGTAACTTGGCAGTCACATCTAGATACTTGCTAACACCAATAAGTGACCATCTGAGTAGACCAAGTTAACCGACCTTATTTTTAACCGAGGCACCACTGGCACAGTTATGTACACTTGCAGTATGTATAATAGTATCAAAAACAAAGTGGAAAGCTTTTGAACAACACATTTCATGTTTCACCAACATGACAGGTGTTGATTTCAGCTTCTTCAGGTCAAAATGAAAGACATCTGTGTGTAAGCAAAATGTGTTGCGACAACAAGAGGGGCAATAAATTATCTTATCAAATCTTATGACCAGAAAGTGTGTGTATGTGTGCATATATATATATATATATATATATATATATATATATATACACTTCTGCAATCAACACCATCACTTGGCAAGACACCAAAGTGTCGAAACAAAATAGCTACTTTTAGTGATAACATGTTTATATTATAATTTTTGAATATATATATATATATATACACTTCTGCAATCAACACCATCACTTGGCAAGACACCAGAAGTGTCGAAACAAAATGGCTACTTTTGTAGTGATAACATGTTTATATTATAATTTTTGAATATATATATATATATATACACTTCTGCAATCAACACCATCACTTGGCAAGACACCAGAAGTGTCAAAACAAAATGGCTACTTTTGTAGTGATAACATGTTTATATTATAATTTTTATAATATATATATATATATATATATATATATATATATACACACTTCTGCAATCAACACCATCACTTGGCAAGACACCAGAAGTGTCGAAACAAAATGGCTACTTTTGTAGTGATAACATGTTTATATTATAATTTTTGAATATATATATATATATATATATATATATATATATATATATATATATATATATATTAGTAAGAGAGTTAAAGATCAAATGCAGATCAAATATGGATCAGAATCGAGCAGGATGATAAAATAAAGAACTAATAGGAAACGTATATCAATAACATGTTTCGCTATCATGATTGAGAGAAAAACCTGACAAAGATCACATTGTGATGCTGTTACTTTTGTGATAAGAGATTATGTATGGTCTGGGCTTTTGGCTTATTGTTGAAAATTGTGAAATTAGAGCATGCTCAATGCATTTTCTTCATAGTGAATCTTTTCCCCTCCTGATCAGACTTGCATGCAAGTTAAAATCATGGTCAGATTATTATAGTGAAAAACCAGTGTGTTTAAAGTGTTTTTATGCATCTTTCTGTGCGATACTAATATAGTCAATTACAGTCTTTTGAGGTTTTACACGTGTATAGCATTGCTCCAATGAGACCCAGAAATTTAAAGCAAAAAACACATACAACCCCCCCCCCCCAAAAAAAAACCGTATTGAACAGTTTAACGTTTTGTACCTGGTGATTGACAAACAAAAAAGCCATGAAACTCTCAGTCGTACTGTAAACATAAGTATATGTGTAATTATTAATATATTTTTACTTTATAGCTCTGAGCGTTTTGTCTACACCATTGTAAATAATTGCTCGCCTGTACTTAATTGCTCATATCTCTTTATTTAGATCACACATATATATATATATATATATATATATATATATATATATATATATATATATAAACGTGTGTGTGTGTTATATTATATAAAACACACACATCTTAAAAGGTCATTTCATATAGTTTAGCCACTTGAACGATATGGTCAGTGTGTAACTGTAAGAAATGACATTTCCCAGTAAAGAAAAAGTGAGGTAGCTCATATCCGAAATTTACAAACAAACGTATCAAATGGAACCCTTGCCTATACAACCGCTAAGAATTAAAAAGTCATCACCATCAGATGAGCCATTTTGCATTATTTGAACCTTCTTTTTTAAAACAATAGATAAATGTAAAGATGCAAGGCATTTTTTGACAGATAAAAAAGCTCAGCGAAATGGAAATACTTTCCTTAACGACACAATTTTTAAATTTAGCTTTTAAAACAGAAACGGCGACATAAGTCAGCTGAGCTATATCATCATTATCGTGTACTTAATTTTAAAATGAGAATCCGTCTGGCAAAAGCAGACGAACAGTGATCAAAGAACGATCTTCACAAATGAAATACATTTTTAAAAAATTATTCATTGCAATGAAACAAATTTAAAAATTATGAATTTTAAAATATAATCGATATTTTAAAGACTAACAAAGTGCAATATCAATTTAGAAGAGTGGTATCAAGATTGAAGAAAAAAAAAAAAACAAAAAAAAAACATTTGAAACTCCTACTAATTACCTAGGCTCGAACACCGATCTATGGGACGGTTGGAAAATACGCAACTATCTTAATCACAGAAGCACCCCCCCAGTCCAGGTTTCATTCATTTAAAGAACTTTCCAATCAAATCTATTTTTCGAATAATTTTCATTAGCAAAAAGGCAAGAGGCAGAAAAAGAAAAGATTTTTTTAAAAGTCTCATTGTAAATAAAGTACTTGTTAGTAGTCAAGGTGTATGTCGGTTTCAAAGTTGAATGGTAATCGTAATAATTACACACAAACAACACTAGCAGAGAATAATGTAAGAAGAGAGATTTAGCCTTTTTAAATAATCAACTCAATTTCATAAGTAGCCTTTTAAAGTAGGCAAGTTAGTTTTCTTTTCAGATTATTACTAAATATAGAACTGACATACGTGAAATCATAATTACGTGTGTGTGTGTTTCCTCGGTCACACACATTTTGTAACCGATATTTAATTTATTAAATAAACTATATCTGTTTAAAATGATATGTATTCATAAAATTATAGATAAAAAAAAAGAAAGGGAATTATTGATGTAATTTATTTATTATTAATTGAATGCCTTTGAATTAGGTGGAAAAAAAGAAAAGAAAAAAAGGGGAATAGAATATAAATTTCATTTTTTACTATCGATTTGCAGGTTGAAAAGATCATCTATGTGATGTGATTTTATTGACTAAGTAAGCTTAGAAAAAAGATTTTTTTTTTTTTTTGTAATTTAAAGACAAAAATCAAATACAGCGAACTTTTGGGTAAATTTTACGGAGAAAACTGCATTTTAAAACAAAGTAAAATAATTTTAACATTCATTAATAAAATTAATTTAAATTCCAAAATTGTAAGAAAACAGAAAATAAATTTTTATTGAAAAGTTTAGAGACAAAATTAAATTTAATAAACCTAAAAAACAAAACAAAGGACATTTAAAATATTTTAAGGGTGGGAGCAGAATTTTTGAATGTCATTCTTATCGATTTTTACGCCCCCGAGAAGCCAATCCACGTCATGACGAACCTTTGAATAAATAAGGAAGTCTTAGAAGTGGTTTGTCCGGTTAAATGGAATTTTGACCATGTTACGGATAAAATAGATTTTATGCTATTAATATTGTCAAATTTTAAATGTCTTATGTTGACTGTTGATGTAAAGAAACAAAATGATAGTAAGTTAAAGGAGAACATTTGACAAAAAATCCTAGAAAAAAATACAGAAAAGAAAAACAAATTTAAAATTATCAATAAATATTTTAAAAAGCTAAAAGTCCGAATTTGGTGATGGTATGAGAATGAAAATAAGAGGAAAAGGTAGGTTTTCTTTTAATATTCCTTCTTCCTCGTGACTTGTACTTAACTTAACTATATATGCAAATTAAAAATGTCAAAGACTCAAAGAGAGCTCGTTTAAATATTACAAATAAGTTATTTAATCAGCTAATAAGATGTAGAAAATACAAGACGGGAGTTTGAGACATGAAAGTTGAAATCTAAAAAACGTTATCCTACACAAAAATAATAATCATTATTATATAAATAATGCATTTAAAAACACGTGACCCCCTTTTCGTTTGGGATGTTTATCATTGTCCAATAATAATTATTAATCACCATGAAGGAAATAAGAATGGATTGAATTCAATCATTAAAAAAAAAAAAAAAAAAAAAAAAAGCATTCTAATTTGTTAAAAATACGAGATTGTGAGCTTGAAGATGCTTTATTGTCATGTTGCATAAAATTGGTTGATTATTGGAAATTCCAAGGTGTTTTATTTTTACTTTCAGCGTCCGTAAAAATATAACTACTAATTAAAAAAAAAAAAAAAAACGACTATTGGTTGAGGTTTTCTGTAGTCTTTTCAAGTAAAGAAAAAAAAAATCTTGCTTGTAACATTCGTTTTTTTTTTTTTTTTTACTTTTTTCTTTTGTATATACCTGGGTAGAACTTGAATCTTTGAAAACATAAATGCAATTAATCATATTAGCGATTGTAATTTTTAAGCGCTACCTTTTTTATGAAAAGGAATTTAATTTATTTTATTTTTACCACTATCGGATGTTAAAAAAAAAAAAAAAAATCTCCATATAAACGATTTTTTAGGTGTGAAGGTATTTTCTCCCCGCTTGTCTTTTTTTGTGCAATTTACGATCAGGTAGTCACGTGAGAAAAATCAAACTCCTTGTTCTTGTACATTGCTTTTTGCTTTTTATTTATTTATTATTTATTTTTTGTTGCTTATTTTTTGAGATTGATATCAAAACAGCATCAAGCGCATTTTGTTTGTAGTGTGCAAGAACTAGTCTTTCTGTTCCCTGCTAAAAAAAAATTATTAATTGAAAATTCAATCTTTTTAAGTAGTGTATTTTTTTTTTCATCGTGAGACGATAAGCATTACAAAAAAGAAAGAAAGAAAGAAAGAAAAGCATTTTAACTATTACTTGAGTCAAGTAATAGTTAAAAAAATGCCTAAGTAACTTGACCCTGATTTTACAAGCACTAAAAACTGCTTCAATTGGCGAAAAAAATCTAGACTATGAACGAAGATTTTACAAGTCAATGTCAATATGTGCAGTTGCAGAATTAAACGCAGATGTATTTTCCTTAAATTGGTAAGATGCCACTCAACAAAAATCTCGAACTTGAGTCATTTTTAGACACGATTCAGATTATAATACTCCTTAGCAAAAATATTTTAAGAGTAAAAGACTGATCGCTAAGTTAAAGAGATCCGTCCTGCCTGTGTCAGTTTGTGACCATGAGCTTAACCTACCCAACAGCTGAGTGATAATTGATCTGTAATAATCAGTCAGTTTCTTAACTTCACGAGTGTCAAAACGATTTTTTTGACATCAAAAGGGCTTGAAGAAACATTTTGAGGACAAGAGAAGCTGGTTCAATTCGAAGTTTAGTTAGGTCAGCAGTTATTTAACAAGTCAGAGCTTGACACCGTTGGAAAGTCATTCATTAATTAGTGATTATTAACAATGCTAGTACATCTTTTCTCTCATGTTTAGAATAAAAATATATTGTACTTTTGGCACATAAAAAAAAATCACTTTATCATAAAGGGTGCTGAAAAAATCGTTAAAATATGATGTTTGGTCAGATTTTGATAAATAGGTCAAGTCGAGAACTTACCAACACCTACCTCTCTACATCTCTCAGCTTCTTTTTAATAATAATAATATAAGAGAAATGATGAAAAAAATATCAATACATTTTCGGATTTTATGGCTTTGAATTTTTAATCTTTGCCTCCAAAATGTAATAAATCTGCATACACCCCTTTCGACAAGAAAATTGCAATTTTTCACAAATAAAAATTTGCCTATTCAGGTTCAAAAGCAAAACGTTTCAATAAAATAAAATACCTGAAGGTGAGTTTTCAAATTTTCCGCCCACTTTAATTATCATTTACTTTTTAAAACAAAATATTGAAATAATAATTTATATAAAATTCAATTCAAGTTTCAAGTCAATCATATGAACGTTAAACTTGAAATTCAGTGAAAAACGTGTTTGCAATAAAAAATATTTCCATTTTCCACAATACCATTGTATTTTTTCCACACTAGAGAGAAAATTAAAAGTTAAAACAGATTTGTAAAAAAATGAAACTGACAGATTTTTAAGTCAAGAGTGACAAAAAAAAAAAAGTGTGTATCGGCGGGGGTTATTCATGTGACTAAGTTTTTCTGAAGAGAAGACGAATAATTTAATTTCATTCTTTGAGATTTTGTCTTTTTTTTTTTTTCAAGTTCAATAATATATATATATATATATATATATATATATATATATATATTGAAACTGATGTAATATTTTTTCTGTGCTACTTTGGCCGATCTTGCATTTTCTCACGTTAAAATAAATTATTTTCGAATACTTCGCTGGGGGGGGGGGTCTGTATTGATTGCATGACCAACAAAAAAAAAAAAAAAAAAAAAAAAAAAAAAAGCCATCTACAAAATTCAAACTGCAACATTTTTGAAAACTCATATCAATGTTGCAATGTTCGCAATTTTGATTATTTTTCAACAACTCTATACGATGCTAAATCTATCTTATTCAATTGAAATGTTCCGAGCTTATGCAATTCCCGTGAATTAATGTTTAAATTGGTTTAATAATGGAATTATTTTGATGATCTACAATTTCCAATGTTACACATGGTCTTCCAGCCGTAATAGAATAAAAATTTTAATAAAATGTGATTATAATGAAAAATGTGAATTTTGAAAACTAAAACAGTGAAGAAAGTAATACGTATTAAAAAATTAAAAAGGGTTATTGATAAAGTTAAAAAATAAAGCTTTAGTTAAAAATTAAAACTAAATAAATTGTTAGTTATTTTAAATAAAACAAAAAAAGATAATTGTTTTAAAATAATGATTATAAAAATAAAATAATTTAAAACCCATAATGTCAATTCTTAGTTACTGAAAATCAAAAAAATTAAAGTGACAAAGTACAAAATCGAAATTCTTTGCTTTGACTAAGTTAGTCAAAAAATGAAGACAGAAAGTGTTTTTTTTTTCTTTTTAAAATCACAAATGGTTTTCGCTGCCTGTGGAGAAAAAAAAAACAAGCTTTCACTGTAGTGAGCCTACTGTAAACAATATAGGAGTGATTAGTGGAGAAAATTTTATTTCCGTAATTCAAAGTTTTTATTTTTTTTTTATTTTGTTTGATGATTACGGCTTACGACATATGAAAATCAAAACGCCACTATTTCGAAAAATCAGACAATTTCATAAAAAAAAAAAAAAAAAAGATTTAATGTCGAACTTTAAAAAAAACCCTCAAACAAAAGTATGTTAATTTATCCACTCGATGCTTGGTGATCCTTTTGCTTTGCACAAACTATTACCTTTGTGCGGCGATCAGTAGGAGATATTACTGAGGTGTTATTGATTGAAACCCAGGTTGCTTTGACAGTGGCCTTCAGCTCATCTGATGTTTCATCTTTTAACAATAACCAATAGCGAATCTATGGGTTATAAAGTCAGGTGAGTTAACTGACCAATGATGCACAGTAATACCATGATGGTCAGCAAGGAAGGCAGCTACTTAGTAGTTTTTAAACACTGTGAGCAGGTAACCAAGTCCTGCTTGAACAAGCAAATCAGCATCACCATAAGGGTTGTCAGCAGACGGGAGCACGAAATACTCTAAGATTTCCAGGTAGACGGCTGCGTTGACTTTGGACTTAATAAAATACAGGAGACCAACATCAGTAGACAACATGAAACAAGTCGCTAAAACTGAAACGTGAAAACCTGTACTACTCCACTCTTCCTGAAGGCTGAGACATTAATTTTCAAATGAAAAACAAAATTTACTTTCATCTGAAAAGAGGATTTGGGATCACTGAGTAACGATAGATTTTTCTCTTCTTACCCCAGGTAAAAAGCTTTTGACGTTGTAAGAAGCGTCTTACCTGGAGTGGTTTTGTTCAGGAGTGGTTTCACAATAATTGTCGCCCATTTCCTGGGCACTGACACCAGTTCACACCTTATGAACTCCCCCTAAGTTATTGCTTGACAATCCTCTCAAAGCTCCAATCATCCCCTTTTGCTTTTCCTAACATATTTTCCCTTCCAAAAATATGCTTTGGTACAATGCACTAGGAATAGCCAGCCCTTTCAACAATGATAAAAGGAGGGTGTCAAGGAGTGTCTACTGGAAAACAATCAAGTCAGTGTTCCTCATGATTGTGGCTGTGAGTAGTGAACCATGCTGAAGAGGTTCATGGTAAATGCATGTCATAGTGATTTTTACACAAACATGAAACGGAATATAATATTCTGAGATTAGCTTTAAGCCGTAATTATTATATGAAATGCTTGAAACAGTTTACGTACGAATCTATACCATTTTTTATTTTCACTTTCTGAAGTAACTGACAAAAATGTTACAGATGCGAGCGCGCACGCACACACGAGTCGTGTGTTATGATAAAAAAAAAACAACAAAAACAAACAGTAAGTAAAACACTAATTGTTTTTGAAAGCCGTGCCGTAGTATCGAACATATTGTAATAAAATAAAAAAGGATGACATACTACAAAGACTGAGAGAAAAAAGTTAATTCGTAAATAACATTTTATTAAAATGCAAATCTTTTAAAAAAATATAAGCGACAATTGTAAATAAAGAGAAAAATGTTGAAAGCCCCTCTACTTCAAAGATAGCAATCTTACAATAGCCCAACAATTAATATGGAATTCAAGAACAACAATCATTTATCATTCAACCAACCATTTGATTTGACGGACTCAAGAAAAGTTCACAAATGAATAACTTTTCTTCATTAATAAAATTAACATGTTAAAATAAAATAAATCAAAGTAGTTGCTTTACTGAGAATTCAGTAATTTGTAGAATACTCTTGCTTGATCTTTAAACCTATTTATGAAAATTGTAGTTTGCGTATTTCTTTAAAAAGGAGCCGCCTGTTAGAAATAGGTGCACACGTTTTCTAAACAGGAATATCAGCATAATATATTTTATAGCACTATCGAGCATCCGTACTATGGTATAGTGATGATTAAAAAAAAAAAAAAAAAAAGAGAGTACCACTTGTAGAATCATGGCTACGGACTTTCTAGTGTAGCAACGTTTCGCTTCGTAACATTATCTTCCGTCTTTGTTGGCAATGTTTATATAAGACAAAAAGAGAGGAAAAGCATATATATATGCGTAAACGTGTCACTTTCATTATTGTTTTCAGAAACTTAAATGGAATACATGAATTGAGTTTATTTTTAAGTGAGTGCATTTAACTGAAATAAATGAATGAATCACGAATTTTAAAATATAAGATGCGGGAAGAAAGGCGAAGTAATTTATTTTAAAAATGGGAAAATTGATTAAATTAAAAAAAAAAAAAAAAAAAAAATAAGTCTACTCATTACATACAGATGCTTTTTAGCAAGAAAAAAAAAATACAAGTACAAAAAAAAAAAGATTCATCATACAATATAGTTAGTACTTTTAAAATTTTATATAATTTGTTTTTCTAAAATTTACATGTTTTTAATTTTTAGTTTAAAAGGAACCTGACCACATTGATCAGTCATGCAAGTGTATAAATGCAGAATTTTTCATTTAATGTCTTTTAACTTAGAAGCAAATATAAGAATTTTACACCTGTTTTTAAAATTCGTCTTCTGAAAAAAATAATAAAAAAAAAAAGACGAAGACAAATTGAAAATGAGTTGATTAGAAAATATCTCCCACACAACACTACTGAAACAACTGCTATAGTAGCAGAGAAATTATGCTGTGTATATATACTTTTAGTTTTAACTTATGTATGCGTGTGTGCAGGGAAATAAATGCATTACACATAACAATAATAATGTGTATAATTGAATGCAACTGTAATATCACACACTCCGAACATCGTTATGTTTTTCCGAAAGTAAAACCAAATTTTTTTTATGACGATTCTAAAACAGGCTAAAAACAAAATAAAAAATAAAATAAAAAAAAACACAAGCTCTTTTCTATCAAGAGCTCAATTACATACAATATAATAATAAAATTATAAAAAAAAACTAAGATAAAGCAATGCAAAATAGTGAAATCATAAAATAAGCACCCTTTAAAATTTTAATAGACAATTTTTAATGGTAGGGGTTATTTTACTAACAGACTGGTAAGCCTTCCTTTTCACTTCAAAAAAATCCTCATAAAAAAGGTAGGTCAGATTTAGTAATAATTTTGTCTGTTTATTTACACACGAACATTATAATAATGAAAAATACAAGAAAAGTATCATTAACTGTGTACACTACACAATAGGTCAGAGAATTGTTCTAATTGGTAAACTGAAACAGTAAACACTTATTGTAAAACTGTTAGTTTCAAGCTTGAAATAAGAATAAGATAGGTTAACTTTTAGTTTTAAGCCTTAAGGCAATATATATCGAGGTTTATTTTTCTTTAGAAGAAAAAGAGCCGATAAATGAATACTTTTTTTCTTTTAATATAGAAACGTAGCAAACAAAGTCTTCCTAACGTGTTATTTAACTCCTGTCAATTAAAAAAGAACTACGGTAATGAATTAATGTTAATTTATTTTAAAGAAGTTATTAATTTTTTAATTAAATTTGACATTTTTCCTCAAAGTTGATTAAAAACGGATGAAAAAGAACTTTGTTTTCAGAGTTTTAGTTTTAATTACGAAGAAAAGTTTTAATTTACTAAGGTAAGCAATATAATCATAGAAAATTGCTTAAGGCAGATTGATTTATTAATAAATAAATATCAGGACGTTTTAAGCATGTATAATTTTTAAAGCTGTAACTGGATACCTGGTCGGTAAATCAAGGTTTTGTAAAGAAAGATTATTTTTTTTAGTCAGTGAAATTGAAATACGTTTCACTTTTAAAAGGAAGGTTGGCAGTAAAAATAACTTTAAAAAAATTTTCAGGTTAGTAAGAAAAAAAAAAAAAAAAAAAAAAAGCAATATTCCTTAAACTTTACCAAACGGAAAAAAAAATCGTCTAAGTACTTACAAGTTTAATGATTTTTTTGAGTTTTTTTTTCTAAACTAAGAAACTTTTTAAAAAGGCTTTGAATTTTTTTTTTTTTTTTTAGTGACTGAAGTTTTAGATAAAAAAAAACAAACAAATCTTTTAAAAAGTTGTCAGCCAGTTGTTTCTAAAGTTGTACAAAAAACTAAAGTGTTTTTACACTTCTTTCGTAGTGAAGTTACAAATAAACAAAGGTGTAAGTAAGCAAGTTAAAAACAAAACAAAAAAAGTCTTATTCTTATCAATAAATAAAAAAAAAGTCAATAAAGGAAGTACTTACCCTCATATCATTAATAATGGCTTGAAATAAGCCTCCAAGGGCACTACAATCTTTCTCTAGTGTTGAATCCATATTTGCAAGGATTAGAGAAAGCAAAAGATCACTCAAAGATTGGTAATTTAAAAAAAAAAAAATTAAAAAAAATCCAAAAGCGGCAAAGAAAGTTATTATATCCCAGAATAGTTTCTCTGTAGTTTTCTTCTTGAAAATTCCTTTTTAAAATGTTATGTGTAAGTAATTAAAGATGAATATACCCTTTAAACTTTTTTTTCTTTTTCAGGGGTTCACGATTACTATTATTATTGGTGATGGTCAAGGCAAAGTTAAATCTGGTGGTGGTGCCCAAATGAAATACCCACAGCTACTAGTAGCTTGATTGAAACTAATAGGCCAAAGAATTTTTCTACTGTTATTGTTATTATTATTACTGCCACCACTACTAATAATACTACTACAACTAGTACTACTACCACTACAACAACTACTATGAAAACGTCGGTACACCATCAGATCTGGTACTTTTTAAAAGCTACTACTAAAAAGAGTACAGGCTACTTCTCAACATCACCCACACACCAACCAAATCTTACTACTACTACTACTACTATTTTTAATTTTACTATAGATTAAGTAGCAATATACTATTAGTAGCTAGACTACAAATAGTAGTAGTAGTATTTTTTGTGTGTGGGGATTGTATTTAATACACAACCACAGTTTGTAATAAACAATTAAAAAAAAGGTGCTCTTTAAATAAACCACAAGCCGTTATTGAGAGTGGTTCAGCCTTTTTAAGGGTGAAATTAACGTTGTGCTTATCTTTTTTTTATTTATTTAAATTTGATGAGCATTAAAAATGACTTGGGTTGAGGACAATTTACAGGTGTATATCAAAAGGAAAGAAATAAAGAAAGTTACTAAATCGTAATGTGTTTTTGTTTTTGTCACAATCAAATGGTAAAGTCTGATAGCACGTGAATATCCAACCAGTATAACATTTCCCTGGTGACTGCAACAGAAACCTTTTTAGCGGCATAAATACGTCTGAGGGCCGGCCACTACACTTCAACTTTAATTCTTTACTTAAAAATAAATTATATAGAGATTTAACGTTTTTTTTTGTTGTTTTTTTTTCAATATTTTTTAAGTCAGTAAATTTTAACAACAAACTCAAACAATAAAAAACAATATTTGCTGTTTTATAACTTGTCTCCTTGTAATCAACTGTATTGCCTGATTAAAATTTTTAATCCCAATTTTTTTAATTAAAAAAATACTGATGCAGTGATTGGTATGTTTTTTTTATTAATTAATTTTATTTTATTTTTTTTTCTGAGATTTATTTTATTTTATAAGTTGCGATATATTTTTTCACGAGAGCAACTTTTTCTTCTTCCTACAATCACATCACAATAAACCAACACTTCAGCATCAAATATTGAAAAATAATATATACAAGTAAATAAAATTATATTAACTGTAAACAACAACGGTTGGTAATGAAAATATTAAAAAAGCTAAAAAAACAAGAGGAAAGCGGAGATTTGAAGTTGTGCAAGCAAGTCTTAAATGCTTTTTTTTTTTTAAACCAAACCCTGTTAGTTTGGGGATTTCTTTTTTAATCCTCTCCCCTCTTTACAGTGAAAATCCGTCGATTGCCAGTATTAAAGCAACCTAGAGTATATAATATCCTTTCTATGTCTGAGTAAGCTTCATTCCGTCCACGACTACAGAGAACTACAACATGACATACACGCACGCATGCATACACACACACACATGCGCGCGCGCTTCGCACTTGCCTGAGCAGTAGTGAGAGGAACGATTGACAAAGGTGGTAGGAGGATAGAGCTCTACTTGAACTACTACTGCCGCGACTCACGTGGCCGGAGTAGGAGGTGATTGTAGTTACGCGGTGGGAGGATGACAAGAAGGTGGAATGGGGAAACTGGCGCTCTCTGTTGGTTGCGGGCACAGGTGTTGTTTGTATCAGAGTAGGAGGTACCAGAGAAAGATACAGTGATGTCGAATACGTAGACGGAGGGAAGATAGGTGAAGAGACTTAGGTGTTATCGGTATATAGATATATGTATGTATCTGTAACCATGCAAACGTATTATAATAAATATCTACATTTATCACTGTGCATGTGTTTATAGTGTATTGGAAGTAAAAGAAATATAGTGATATTTTTTTAGCTTGTTTGGATTCCCCACAAGAAAAAAGAAGGAAGTATTTGGCTTGGACAAATTTTGATATTTTACAAAAGTTGAGTTTTTTTTACCAACAATAATACAACGGAAATTTGAAGTGAAATCTAAAGTACAAAAAGCACAAACAGTAATTAATAATAATAATGAAGAAGTCGTAGATGAAGAGTAAGTTGCGTTGTGTATTTATTTATTTATGCAACGTTAAGTGGAAGTGTTAAAAACCATATTTCTACCTTTGGGAAAAAACATTTTAAAATATTTATTTTTATGTTTTTTATTTTACCTTACAATACATAGGATAAATGATAGCACTGCACTTTTTTTTTGTAATTCTTTCTAGAGTTCTAGATTCAATATAATAACAATAAATAAAACTGTATTCATTTGCACTTGCATTTACGGAAAGCTAATAATAATATTATTATTCCTACAACCAATATACATTTACAGTTGCTTTCATTACGAATTGAAAGCAGTTTTGGAAACTGTTTTTAGCGGATGTCGAACAATCATCATATATTTAAAAACATGCAGATTTTAATAATGTAAAAAACAACGCGTGTAAGACTTTGTTGGAGTAGTCTGTGAGAAACTAAAGTTGGATTATTTTTGCGTTAATTAATACGTGTGTTTATTTTAAATTACATTGTTATTTTTGACTGTCATACAGCTGTGAATCCTGTTAAAAGATTATATATGAAGACGAATTAGATCAGCTGACCACAAAATATAATTTTCATTGGTTGTTTTTTTAGCATTTATCTTTTTCTAAGCGCGAAAGCAAAAGGTTTCCTTTTTCTTTATGATTTAGTAAAGAGTTACTGAGTCGTTGGATAAAGTTAGATTTGATTGACCCCTTTCTTTTTCTTTCGTCTCTTGTCGAAAGGCTGTCAACAAAAAAGTGTTTGTGTTCCTGTCTTAAAATTTAAAAGACCAATTAGTAAAGAGACTCCAGTACACACATGCATGCTATTGTCACACCTCGTGTCATAATAAAAGGAAATAAATAAAAATACCAAGTTTTGAAAATGATAAAGAGAAAATATTAAATCATAAAAACACGCTTATTTAAGTTAGAAGAGGGAACTTGCGTGTGGCTTTATGTATATATATATATGATAAACAATTAAAATTTAAATTTATGCATAAAATAATTTATCATTGCTCGTCTAAACTGCGTCTAAAAAGGAATTTTTAAAATTTTATTTCGTTTTTTCCGGTTTGACAGCAATAGTTACACAACATCTGCTCACAATAAATTCACTGTAAGACACAACGGCAAAATTTAATGGTGAAATAAAATAAAGAAGAAAGTGACAATAACGTCCTTTTAAATATTTATTTATTCATTTTTGCTCTTCTTTACCTACTCGTTACCGCCGTCCGGATAAACTTGACTTCGGGTTACCGCCTAAAGAACGCTACCTCTTGTCTAGAAATAAAGATTTTTGTAGCAGTTGCTGACGGTTGTCGAAAAAACTATAATAAATATAACATTGCTAAAATTATAAAATATAATAGATATTATAATTGAAAAAATTTACAGTTATTCTCATTTTTAAATATTTAGTGTTACTGTTAGTTAGTGTTACTGTTACTGTATGTAGTGTTGAATCTTTGAACATGAATTCTTCCTCATTTGTTTCTTAAAAAAGATGACATTTCTTCACAAAAATTGAACACAGCAACGGTTTGATAAACGTAACAATATGGAACTTGAAAATGCATTTTGAAATTATATCACTAAGAGATTAGATGACATGACATTTTATTTTCACAAGACGTACTCCATTTGCGTGATGGATAGATCTAAAAAAAACATTCCGCGTGTGATACACGCCTCTGAAAGTTAAGGTAAAAAAAACCCTAAAAATGAAGCAAGCTTTGAAATTTGCTCGTGTTTCTTGCTACTGCTCTCTTCACTTCTTGGCGGTTGTAAATGTACCTAATGCTGGAAGGATTGATACACAAGCCTTCGGGGTAGGAATAAAACAGTAGCTACAAGACAGTGCTCTCGGGAGGTAAGCAACCAAGAGTGACAAGTTTAAATCAATGCAGAAGCAGCAGTAGCACTAAGAAGATAAAATGGAAAGAAGAATACAAAAAAAAAAAAAAAAAAATTCGGGACCTAGTCTCTTCACCACGTGACTGACCCTCTTCTCCTTTCTTTCTTGTTCTTTCTTACTTCACATGTGATTCTTTTTATTTTGACAGTTGAATTGAATCGTTTATATACCTAGCTCCTTATTTGATGCCCAGCTTTTTTTTTATCTGTCTTTCTCTTTTCCTTTCTTTTAAGTGTAACGAGTTTGCTTAGAGATCGATGTTTCAAAATATTTCGATTTCGTGACTAAAACGTATCATCAGATACAATGACTAGCAGTTATTAAAAAATAACGAGTCCGAGTGACTTAAGCCAAGCATGATATGATGAATGAATCAATAATTGGCTTTATTATTATTTTCGTTAATAATCGTTACAAAGTAATATTTACTATACACCTCAACCAATACAGGCACTCAACATAAAATTGATGAAATGAAACCGTTTTAAAATTTCAATGCTTAATTTACAAATGTTTAAATATAAACTAATAAAAATTCAGATAAAAGAACATATAAAATACATTTTTGACAGCTCGGTAATCGATATAGTTATTTAAAAAAAAATTAATTACAGATATAAAAAAAACAAAACAATTATATATGGTTCATTTGTGTTGTCACACGACTGATAATGAATTCGTAGTAGAGAGAATATTCTTGGTTTGTGGGGTGGGCACTCGGTTGAAGTACAAATGGAAGCGTACTGGTTGTTATAATTTAATTAAGTTCGATCCTAGTCAGAAGCTTACAAAATGTTACTATCAGCTAGGACTGGTTTGATCCAATTGTGAAGTAAAAAAAAAAAGCACACTTTTTATGTTTTAAATAACCACACTAGACCACTACGTTTTTTTTTGTTTTTTTTTTCTCAGCAAAGAAAAGTAGAAAATGTGTAAGGATATTAATTAATGTTCAGTTAAAATAAGAAAAAGAACAGAGATGATTCTAATTTTAAAACGTATAACGGTTTAATAGACGTATATTAATTGAAAATTATTTGTATTACGAAAACAGTGTTGAAAACAATAAAAAATATTTGAATAATAGAAATATATGTTATTTAATTTTGTACTTATTGATACTAAAACTAGTTTAAAGGAGATACCCAGTTCAGAAGATAATGGAATGTATCAACCTTCGTGGATAGAAGATGGTATATGAAAAAAAATGGAAGAAGCGGGTTAGAGTTTTGACCATAATTAAATCTCGAGTTCGAGAGAAGATGACGAAAAAAGAAAAGAAACAAAAACAATATCGAATACTGATCAGATGACAGATGTTTGGTGTTGCGCGCCACCCTGAGGTAAAGTTCAGTTCAATTGGAGCAGAGTCGAGGACGGCGATGAACCAAGATTCGTTTCCGGCTCTTCAGGTTAAAAACGCCAAAGTCCAGACGATAGAAAAGAATGATGGTGACGATTGAGACAACAATAATAAGAATAGAAAACACGACGATATATTGATACTGATATCGTCCGAGACGAAGGCAACGTGCTTGCTGGAGGTCTTATGAATCCTACGAACTGTGATCAGGTGTCCTGCTCCTTTGGGTTCCTCTTTGCCCCCACGGCACAAACGATTGTAATGTGCGCTGTGGAACTTCACCAAGACAGCAATGGCTAATCAGTATTGGTTGTCGTCTTCATATAACGATGTGAACACTTGTCTCCTATAATAACAGGTGTGAGTCATTTTTTTGTTTGTTTTGTTTTTGTTTCTGTAGAAGCCTGATGCAACTTGAATAAAAATATCGTGACTGTTAAGAACGCAATATATTTATAAAACTCAAAGTTGCTTGTAGAGAAAATTAAGCCGTAAAACTATATTTTACAAATCCGAAAATGCTGCCCTTTTGAATGAGGTAAATTAGTCCCTTTACTGAGTCAATATTTATTTTGTTGTAACTTGGAGAGCACATGTTATTTTTACAGTACTTACTATTCCTAAATGGTCACCTATCTCAAAGTACTGAGTAGGCTCATCGCTACTTAACTCCCATGATATGGCGGAGACAAGTACTTTCAGCGTGACTTAACAAGCAGAGGTTTGTTACAGAGTAAGAACGATGTTAAGCAGTCTATATTTCTCCTCTGGAGACGAAAATCTATCTATCTATCTATCTATCTATCTATCTATCTCTCAGTCAGCTTCTTTCTATCTATCTAACTCTTCTTTCTATCAAACTCAGTCAGCATCTATCTATCTATCTATCTATCTATCTATCTATCTATCTATCTATCTATCTATCTATCTATCTATGTAACTCAGTCATCGTCTTTCTATCTATCTATCTATCTATCTATCTATCTATCTATCTATCTATCTATCTATCTATCAAGCTAATTAGCTATCTCACTGTTTATATCTATTCTCTTTATATATATATATATATATATATATATATATATATATATATTTAGGCCGTCTTCGTGGGCTAATCAATAGAGTAGCTGCCGCATTAAGACAGACGTTGGAGAATAAAAGATCAGAGATTGAAACATTATTCTATTTACGATTCCTATTGCTTAACGATCATGAACTAACGACCTGGAAATTGCAATGAAAAAACCAATTAAAATTAAGCTGAAAGAAATATCATTAAAAAAAATAATAATTGATAATATTTCATCTAAAAGTTAGAAAAAAAAAAAATAAACAGTAAGTATATTTCACGACCGTTCTAGATGTATATTAGCCTTTCACTCTTTGTTAATAATCCAAGACCCTAACTATTAGAGAAGGAGGTTTTATACTCTGCTTTCTCGGATTAGCTCTCGAATTTGAAAATGCAGGGAATTAGACGTGACAGATAATTAAGCGGTCATTTCGTCCACTTAACTAATTAGCACAAATCAGTTTGAAACAAAAACAAGAGCCCGATAACGGGCAGGGAAAGGTTTACCCTGCAACTGTTTATTAAAGGTGACAAAATGGCGGATGTTCCGGACGTCAAGGGAACCGAATGACGAAGCATTAATGATTACAAGCCAAAGAAAAGGAAAGTAGAAAGAGAAAAACAGTCTGGAACTTGTGCAGGAGAAAATAGCCGGGACAGCAGCGTTCGGTTTTCTTGTTAGTGCTCGTGCACCAATTTCGAGCTTTTCGTGGGAGTAAAAAGCGTCTAACGAACATTCAAGAGCTCAGGTCAATTTTTCTTCCAGCTATTACTCGTTGCGATAAAAAACTGATTTTAATTCACCAACGTTAGGGCTTATACCTTATTCATTAGGATCTGTTTCTTAGTCTTTATCACAAAGTTTCGACCATTATACTCCTCAGCCTTCATTTCTGAGACGGAGTGTTACTATTATTATGTAGTGATTCATTCAGACCACTTTCCTCTCCCTTGATAATGTTTCCTCTACTATACTCTCTGGCTTTCATTTCTAAAATAAAAGCCGCCTCGGTATGGGGTAATGTTCAGCCTGATTGATCGTTCCTACTGCTACCGGCAATGTCATATTGAAACACCGGTTCTCATTCATCGATCACCGAAGTTAAGCACCGTCAAGCCTGGTCAGTACTTACATAGGTGACCGCTTAGGAATACCAGATGCTGTAAGCTTCTAGAAGTTGCGATTGATGTAATGAATAGAGTCTCGGAACGAGAAATCGGAGAGCCGAGTTCGAATTCTAGTCGAGTTCGCTGCATTCACTTACGCACAAATACCCTTAGGAAATGTATGAATTTACCTCTTCTACCCCCAGCTATAGGTTAAATAGTAGGACTTGTATCTGGAAGAAACATTGTTATAGGTACAATTTTTTCCCAACTCTTCTAAGATGTCCTCAGCCAACACAAAAGAGGAAGCTTCACCAAACCACATGACAATGTCAAAATTAACTTTGGAGAGAGTTGAGTCATGCGCAGAGCCAGATCAAGGAAGTAGCGGGCGGTCGTCCGGGGTGCTATCAAGGCCGAAGGCGCCTTCATACCGCGATGTCATGTGTTCGAGATCTTCCAAAACTAAAGCTTATGAAAACATATTTACAGTCGTCCATGACTGAAGACAAATTAAATTATTTGGTTATTTTGTCAATAGAAAATGATCTTTTAAAAAAGATAGGCGAAGAAAGTGCCATGAAAAGATCTGCAGATCTAAAGGCTAGAAAAATGTATTAGGTAGGATAATGAATGTTTTATTGAGCTCTTATTATAAGTTGTATATTGTAACAAATTCGTTATTCTACATATTCAGCTTTTCTCCTTGTGAAAACTTTCAAAAATTATACTTGTAAGAACACCGAAGTTCAGCTTGTCGGGGGTTGCAGCAACCCTAGTGACGTCACTGGTCATGCGAGTGCACATAGGTGGAAAAAGTGTTCTGTGATGACTGATTAGAGTTTTATCCTCACTAGATGTCCTATGCAAAATTTGCATTTTTTTCCGGGCCATAGAAATTTGCGCCAATAGGTGTAAATCAAGAGAGATCAGTTTCAACACCCAAGCATCTTGACGACTTTCATAACTATCGGTTTTATCGTGAGTGAATAAATTTACAGCCAGATTATTGGCAGCACGGTGTTGATTTTAATAGTACTTAATTTGATTAATAAGGTTGTGTGTTGAGCCGAGTTTTACACTTTAAAGTATATGAATCAAAATAATCATTTGCTCCAATTTGTGAGAATCGGTTTAAATTTATGCCAAGGTCAGAGGTCAAATAGAAATTTCTTATTGCCATGACTTTTCCGGCTGTAGGCAATCATGGCACTCTATAGATGCTATTTCTGTATTATCTGTGAAAAGGCCATAACTTCTTGGAAAAGATAATTGAGTGGTTCCCCGTTGCTTCCTCCACAGTTTTGGATTATGTACAATAATGGATCATATGCAATTATAGGTGAACAATTCAACTAGAAAAATTGAAAATAAATACGTTTCCAAATAAGAATTAGAGACATGTCATAATAGATCAATCTATCTTAAATAAATTAACAATGTTTTACGGCAATTTTTAACATCAACTATAGATTTTTCTTATTAAAATTTTGAATAATTTTAGCACATTCAGCATTATAGATAGAAAATAACGAATTTTAGTGTTTTTTCGCGACTTAGCATGAGCAAAACATAAACAGATTTGAACAAAAGAAAAAAATGACCCCAGAATAACGTCAAAATTTTTCATCCTTTAATAGTCAGTTGGGCTTAGTCTAATTTGTAACATTTATAAATGTAGGGAGAAAAAAGTAAATATAGATAAGATAGCAAGGGTCACAAAACATTATCCGGGGTCCCCAATCAGGCTCTCCCCGATCGGGAGGTTCGGGGGTAGTATGCGCCGCTTCTGAATGTTTCAAATGTCCAAGGCAACAGTAAATATATTAAATCTAATTTTATTTATCAAAAGAACAAAAAGGATATTAGATAGTAATTTCTAATGGTAACTGTAACAGAAGCAGAGATGACATTAAGGATTCAAATATCCACGACAACAGTGAATGTGTTAAAACAATTTGCTTTGTGAATAGTGAGCAAGTCCAAGCATGTTTGTTTTCTCTGTGCAACGAAAATAGCAAATGCGGTTTTACGACACAAATAATATTTAAAAATAATAAATCCTATTTTTAAATCAGTATTTAATTTGCCAGACACAAAAATGTTTCGGAAGTTGCAGTTTTTCTCTTTCTCTCTTGATCATTCCTTCTCAATTTCTGTCATTTTCCCTCTCCCCTTCTCTCTCTCTCTTTTTCTCCCTCACTTTTATGCCCCGTCTTTCTTTCGTTTTGTCTCACCCTGTGCCTTAAACCCTTCCCACTCCTTTTAGATGCCGAGTATAATTTCCAATTGCGTACATACCGTATTTTCTTGTGCATAATACGAGAAATTTTGAGCGAAAATGAAAGGCAAATAAATAAATAAAAAATGGGGTTATATTATAAACAAGTACACCTTTTCAGAAACTTTTCCTCGGCTTAAAACACCTTTTATTTGAAACAGCAAGATTACAAATACACCCAGTTTTGTTTACAAAATTGTAATGACAAAAGTACGAAGGTGTAAGCTTTAAGAAAGCTTTATTCAACTTAGAATACAAAATTCGCGTATAGTGTCCTTTTATAGTCCCTGTAAACAGAAATAGCTCTCTCAAAGAGGAGAGCAATAAAACAAGGGGAGGCCACTCTTGATTATTCATAACAAAGATAAAGTTTGTTTATATTTTGATTTTCTTGTTTTGTTTTAAGTTTTCTTTCTTCATTCTTAATGAAAGACATTATTTTTTATTTTCATAGTTTAATATATAGAAACATAATAAAGCTATATTAAACAGAAAAGTATGATAGATTAATTAACACCTTAAAATATATTTCGAGTTAGCACCTCTCACCAAAAATTTAAAAATGAGTTTCAAAACGGAAACGGAAATTAGGAGAAGGAACACACATTGGCTAAACATCCGGTTCATTTCTTTTCTTTAATACCGTTAAAAATTAAATATTTTAGTGAAATGTATGTACGGACTTGAGATTTTAATAGATGATATGGTACAACTTTTCAAGGAAATTACATATGGATGGCTGTACTAGGGGTCGTATTATACTCAAGCATATAATTTATTTATTGGTTTTAGTTTCAGAAACACAGTGTTATATTCTTCTCAAGAAAATACGCAAGAAAATACGGTATGTACATGTATTGTCAACAGCCGTCTTCGTGTGTAACAATCAATTTAGCTATTTTGCTATGTTAGTTATAGCTTGAAATGACTTCATTGTGAAAATTGGCGCAATTTTTGTGTCGTACAAAACTAAGTTTGGTTTGATATAAAAAAAATTAACTTTCTCGGGGTTAAAATATTTGTATGGTGACCATACGTTCCGCAGTTCAAACAAACTTGATGACTAGTGGTAAATGATAATGATGAAATTAGCCGTTTCCTTATAAGGAAACATTCGGCATTCATTGACCGAACAGCGTTACTGTCGCTTGAAACTTATAAAACACTCCTCTTAAAAGAGATAGGTTTCCCAAGTCCCCTTTTATCGCTCTTTTTAGTATTTCCCATCTAACCTTTTGTTTAAAGTATTGTGGAAGGTCAACCTTGATTGTACCATAATTCTGTCTTCGCCCATCCTGGGTAAGACGATAAACTACGTCCAACAGCAAGGCCTCTGATTTGGAGGTTTTGGGGAGCGTGGAACCACCTCTTAATTGCTGGTGTTCCCAGGTCCACCCTGACCCGGGGTGGTAGCACCTGTTAGGATCTCAGCTATGGGCAAATAGTTAACGCCCGAACTTGTGTAAAAATAGGTTTTAATACCAGAAATACTTTGTAATAAAAAAAAACATTATCCAACAATAATTTTTAAAGGAAAAAATTATCAGCAGCAATACTTAATACTAGAGGGCACAGAATTCCCAATATTCACTACATGCCGAGAGAAATTTACAGTGAAACATTTACTGTTAGGGTGTGTAGATTTTGATCTAGTGTGAACAAAATATTACCAAGTGAGTAATTTAAAAAAAAAACTTTTTACGAAAATAAAACCATACAAGATTTCCTAAAAGAAGTTGGATTGTACTCAAAAATATAAGTAATTGAAAAATGGTTCAAATATATATGTATACATACACATCTTTTTTTTTTTTATCAAACTATCGCTATGAATCTATTTCAAAAATTTTGTTGGCATTAAATGACCGGCTGAGGTTGATATGTCATAAAGCAAAACAACCAACCAACCATCTTCGAGTTAAAGCGATTTTCCAAACGTAGCTTAGATGTGGCACAAGGCCGAAAGTATGGGGCACCCAATGAGGATCAAACTCATTACTTTGTCGTAACTGTCCTAGTGAGACAAGCTTGCTAACCATTGCACCACGCCGAGGTGTCCAAACCATCTTCGAGTTAAATGGGCTACAGAAAAACTGATGAAAGCATAAATCCTTTCATAGACATGGACACAGGAAAGTTTTCGTGCTAGACAATTTCTCTCGTATATATTTATAAGTCTACCATTCGTCCATGCTTTGAATATTGCTATCACATTCTGGTGCTCCAGCTATAGATTTATAAAATCTAAAAGAACCTGCAATATTATTGGTTCTAACTTGGCATCTTAGTTTCAGTCACTTTCCCATCGCTGTAATGTAGCTTCCTCTGTGCCTTTTCTATAAATACTTTCATGATAATTGTTCTGATGAAGTTTTCTCGATTTCAATAGTGAAGTCAATTTAATTATTACTTAGTGCCCCTCTACTGTGGCTTTGTATTAAACTAACTATCGTTCGGGAAATAACTTTACTAAAAATAAAGATGAATAGTATAGATAAATATACTAAACAATTGGGACACCCTCAAAAATATTCCAACTCGCAGTTTTCCATTTTATATCATGAAACAAATCTGTAAACGCGCGAGACCTCCTGCATTAAAGAAAGTGTCACGCTCAGTTATTTTCTTGGTTGTGTTTAACAGCTGTTTTTTAAAGCGTTTTCTTCACCATTGTTACTTCTCAACTCCATTTTTTTTATCTTAACAATCCCCTTTTATACAAAGAGAAACTGCATTTTTTAACCTATTTTTCTTTTCTCGAGTGATATCCACCATCGTAAGAATTATTTGTTGCTCTTTTGTTTCTCGACAAGCGAATCCCCAGAATTCTTTTCATCGCTACAAAACAAGAAAAACTAGAATAAAAGGGCGGTGGACATTTTTTAGATAACCCCGTAGGCGGCATACTTCGTAGATATCGTCTGCTTCTTTCAGTTTCCACACCATTTTAATTTTTTTGTTTTGTTCTTCGCCACCTTCTCCTTTTTTTTTTTATTTCTTATATTCTATTTTATTTTTATCTCAGAGTTGCAAAGTACCGGAAGTGAGATGTGAAATTTTTTTGAGGAACCTTACTTTGTGTCTGTGAACAGACGAGCATATTCGCATCAAATCAGACTCAGGTGTGAACAGTGTTCGGCTGGTTCACATTATCACACACACATACACACATATACAAAAAAAAGAAAAAATGTGTTGTCTGACTTCTGACGAATTGTTAAAAATAACTCAGATCAACTTTATATATTTCTTTTTATTACTGCAAGCATCTATGTAGCTAGTAGCTAGTTAGTTAGCTATTCTAGGGATGCCTGTAAAATTCCCGACTTGGCCTACGTTCCAAAACTATTGTTTGACTGACCATATATCAGAAAACTGTTCCTGGGACATGAATCGGGGTGAGAGCTTATCAACGTCTGATAGTATATATATATATATATATATATATATATATATATATATATAATGGACTCTCCCGTCGGTTTCGACGTATCAGGATCTGCCAGCTTATTGATTCAGTTATGAAAGTTTATGCGCTAATCTTAAGTGGCATTTAAGACCCGCTAGTGATTTACAAAGGAGGCCACATATGGAGCAAGTGTGAGGATTGTGAGATGAGATCACTGTTAGATTGGTTGACCTTTTAGATCTTGCTCTCGCTTCTTGAAGATGATTCAGACAAGCAGATTGATATATATATATATATATATATATATATATATATATATATATATTCAAGGATGTTTGCTTGAATAATCTTGACATATTATGTCCATTTTTATTTTAATCCTTTCAAATTCACGGATCAATTTCTTAATGTTGCCATTAAAGTCATTAACAAAGACGCCGTAGTTTTTCTCATTCCTTTAAATGCCTATAAAAGCAAACTTTTGGTATACTCAAATTGTAAAAAACAAAATTTTAAAATTGCAGCTTAAGTATTTTAACACATTAATAATAAAAAAAATCAAATTATGTTACCTCCCTTACATATTCCTAACGTTAATTTTTAAACTGACTATAACGAAGCGCGTTTCATGCGCATTTACAAAAAAAATTCACAACTATAAATTATATTAATTTTTTGTCTCAGCAATTCACCTCTGAAGGTTATCTTGGATGAGACTGAAAGTACTTGGGAAAATGAAAGGAATGCGAAAAACTACGGCGCCTTCCTTAATAAGATTAATGGCAAAATTAAGAAATTGATCCGTGAATTTTAAAGGATTAATTAAAAATAAATATATACAATATGTCGAAATAATAAACCAAACATGCTTGAATGAAGACATGCTGCCTAAATACACGCGCGCGCGCGCACACACACACACACACACACACACATATATATATATATATATATATATATATATATATATATATCAGGAATCAACGGATTTCTTATCAGACATTATTTCACACACACACACTCACACACACACACACACACACACACACACACACACATCCGAAAGTAATCAAAGTAATTTCGAAGCTATTAAAGATTTATTTTTAATCCGACATTATTTCTTATTAATCTAAACGATTTTCTGCGTTTCGTATACGAAAATAGAAAAAAATATCTTTCCTAAATATTATCTTTCACAAAATAATATCTTTCATATATTTTATATATATATAAAAAAAAGTATCGTTCAGAACTTCATTCAAGAACATCTGAACTATTAGTACATTAGTTAAAAGTGGTTAACTGATCCTTGCTGGGCTGAGACGTTCTCTGTGGCTGAGCAATCTAAAGCACAAAGAATCAGGCAGCGGTTTCTCTTACAATGGAGACGCAGATTCGAAACCTGCCGTAGAACACATTTACCTTTATTAAGTTTCTCGAATGCATAGACCGGTAGACGAAATTCAAAATGTTTACAAATACAGGCCGTCTAAACCTGCCTCCACTAAAATAACGTTTAGAGTAATAATAATCAAAATTTTCTCTGTTTTCTATGCATATTTAGTTATTATGGACCTGTGTAGAGTTAATTATATGAAATGTTTATTCATTAATTGGAAACACAATAAATTAAAAGATATGTATGTGTACGAATATTTGTTCCACCCACATCATTATATATATATATATATATATATATATATATATATATATATATATATAATGATTATACTACTAGTAATACTCGGTTGGAAAAAAAAACCTCGGATAGCACATCTTGTAAGTCTATCAAAATAAATTGTTACCCGAGAAAAAATTAAAAAATAAAGAAAGAACTAGAAACATCGGAACAGGGCGAAAATAAATCGTCTAGTGACTTAAGTTTTTAGTCCAAAGAAAAACCAAAGTGAGTAATAAAAGCTAAAACGTAGAGTAGATCAGGGATATATATATATATATATATATATATATATATATATATATATATATATATATATATATATACCTCTATAAAATTAAAAATATATAAATTTATCTCTGATGACTATATATATATATATATATATATATATATATATATATATATATATATATATATATATATATATATATATAGTCATCCACAGACAGACTGTTTCCTGTATCACAGGCTAGACATCCAATCGCTTCAAACCGGGGCCGATTTGGCATCAGAGATTCTAACCCCTATCGGCGCCCGCTAGAAAGAAAGGCGAATTTTTGCGTATTTATTTTTTCAGAAATACGCCACTGACCTAGAGAACTCAATCGGTTGGGAGAGTCTTGCATTATTACCAGCAGTAGTCACTGTTTACAAATTCGCGCTTTCTCCCCACAGTGCTCGATCGAATTAATTTCTCTTCGGGAGCTAATTTCGTCATCCACAGACCGAGCTGTATCACAGCTCATCAGTGTGCCTAAACCGATTTGGCATCAATCGGAGATTCTAACCCCTCGGTTATCGGCGCCCGGCAGAGAGAAACGCGAATTATTGCGTATTTATTTATTTTCATAAGTACGCCACTGACCTAGAGAACTCAGTCATGGATTGAGGATATGGATTAAATTCGATAAAATGTTTAAATAAAGGACAAGTAGAAAAACCTTTATAAAATTGATACATTTCGCAATTTATTTAGCTTTATCAGAAATATTTGGATATGGAAAAAAGCATAGTTATTTCAGTTTTTAAACTCTATGTTATTTTTTTAAGCTAACGAAGCTTTTCCTATTTGTTCCTCATTCTCTCATATATATATATATATATATATATATATATATATGTTGAAACTTGACTAATGCATGGAATAATAATGCAACACAAAATGTACTTAGAACAAAATGTATTGAAACAAGAAAGTGTACACAATATTTACAATGTCTTTTGTATATTCCTGATAAGACCGTTCCTGGAGAATGTGTTGACTGAGTCGCAGTCGGGCAGAGTCTCTGGTTGAATCTCTTGATTCCTCCTCTCTTCCCGGTACCAACCATATTTATATGGTCGGTACTCCACTATGCAAATTAGGTGGATCCTACCACAACAATATATATATATAACATTATGTATCTCAGTTCAGCCACTTTCTCTCTACCATAACGTAACTTCCCTATGTCTTTTCTATAAATATTTTCATATATAATTGTTCAGATAAACTCTTCTCTAGACTTTATGAATTTAACAGCAGAATGATTGGCGGCAAGGTTTCATCATTTTACAGTTGAAATGGCTGGATGTAACCGTAAGTTCTGTGCTGACAGTTTCTTCTCTCTCCTGTGGAACTCACTTCGGCCATTCTTGCTTTCCAGTCATTTTGTCGTTATGATCTTTAATAATTTAATTGCATTATCAATCTTTATTTTCTGTCTTCTTAATTCATGTTCTTTCATTGTTTTCTCTCTTTCATAATATTTTTTCTCATGTTTTCTCATACTTAGTAACAGCTTGCGTCTTAGTAGCTTTATTGCCAATTCAGCTACTTTAGCCTGCTGCAAATTTCTAATAATTGCTAGCTTACATTTAGTTATCTTATTTTATTGGGGGGGGGTTCTCTTACGAAACATATTTACAATAACTTTCATTCAGTTCTTTTATGACTTTCGTTAATCGGGATGAAGATAGTAAAGATGTCCAAGAATATGAATAATAGCGAGGAATAGCTTAGGAACTTTTTAAGAAGCGGTATTTCAAGAATGTTGGAACATTCAAAACACTACAAGTGTTTCGGATCGATCAAGATGGCGCAGTCCTCAAAAGTTGCAACATAAAGAAGAACGGACGTTTCCTTGAATCGCTCCAGAAAATAGCTAACTCCTGCGGCCATGCTCTATCTTTACAAGAGCAGATCAATAATGGAGTATTGCTGCCATATCTGGGCTGGTGCTGCCCAGTTCTCGCTGTCCAGCCTCTGCAGAGTTCAAATGTGGTTACGCAGCCTTGTGGGTGATGAATTATTTTCCACCCTGCAACCCCTTTCCCCACAGACGAAACGTTGCTAGCCTCTCACGACTCTATCGCTATAGCAATGGCAGATGTTTGCTAATTTCACCAGCTCAGACGTTCATAGTTAAGACTCGTTACGCCATGTTCATGGCGGAAAATCATTCTCATTTTATTCGTGTTCCTTTGATAAGGAGTAAGTTCTGTTCAGATAGCTTATTACCCAGAACTATTACATTGTGGAACAAACTCTCGAGAGGATGCTTCCCTGATAACTAAAATCTTGATCTCTTCAAATCCAGCGTCAGCCGATATCTACCCTCCACGTCCTCATAATGTTTACTTTTTACTTCCTCCTTCCCCATCCCTTACAACGATCTCGCTCAGTAACACTCTACCGTGAATGGCCTTTGAGCCTTGTATCGGCTGAACTAACAGTATAAAATATATGATTTAAGAGTCTGTCTATATTTCTGAGATGAGGTATTATGTACATTATTTACATTATTCGGACTATTGTCCTCATCTTTGTCGCCATATTTATCACAACGTTTCGGCCGTTGTACGTTCCGGCCTTCTTCAGGTGGTTGGAATGTCGAACTGAACCCTTTATTTCGCTCACCGGTAGACTGTTCTAGTTCCACGTGCCATGTTTGATGGATGTCAGTTATCAGTTATCTCCTGTTAATTTCCCTCTGAAAGTTCTCCACTGCCTTAACCGGGTATTGAACTCACACTCTTTGGGTCCTGTCACTGGATCTAACCAACGCCTTTACGGCCGAAACGTTGTGATAAATATGGCGACAAAGATGAGGACAGTAGTCCGAATAATGTAAATAATGTATGATTTAAGAATAAATAATTTATAATTTCATCAGAATATATGATTTTATAATTTAATAATATATAATTTGCGAGGTCTGATTAACAAGTATCACGACTGTTGGTATGTTAACAGAGCTAAAGTATGCAGAGTGAAGCCACTTGTTACAACCTGACCTCGCTTACTTCCGTCGTTTATAGCAGTGCTTGGAAGGAAAGTGTGTAGAATGTGGTCGTCTTAGAGTTTCCATCGGTGATCATAGCTTGTACAGCAGTTTTAGACCAATAAAAATATTCCCCAGGTTTGACAATTACGATATTCCCCAGATATCGTCCCTTGCAACATTTCCCTTTCCAAAAATTCAATAACACTTGAAAGGAACAAGATTTCAAGACGTCGACGAAATTCAAGAGAATGCGACGAGGCAGCTGCACTATCCCGAAAAAGGAGTTCCAGGAATGCTTCCGTTAATGAAAATTACCAAATGTGTGGTGTCAGAAGGGGACTACTTCGAATGTGATTAAATACCAAATTGATAAGTGTTGTAGTTTTTTCTTATAGCACAAGTACCGATACTTTTTGAACAGACCTCGTATGATTTGAGAATAAATAATTTATAATTTAAGAATATAGAATCTATATACCTTTTATATATATATATATATATATATATATATATATATATATATATATATATATATATATATATATATATATATTTTATTTATTTATTTATTGAGTAAATAAATAAAAAACTTTCATGTAGGTCAGTCGTAAGTCTATTTCAGAATTGTCTAAAAGTTTTTGATTGAACGCTTTTGGTTATTTGCTTAGCTATTCAAAAAGGTGCAAGCCTTTATTAATTACGGACAAAAACTGCAATTATAAATGCAAGAATTTTTTTGTTCGGTTTTTAAATTTCGGGATTATGGCGTTTGTATGATACGATGACATCACGCAGAAAATATGCCAGTGAATTTCTATGAGGAAGAGTTTAACAATAAGACGTTAAATGCATTCAAAATCTCAATATTCCAATTGAAGATCTTATTCAGCCGTGGGTGTTTTATTTGAATTGTTCGATTATATATGTAGATATTTTAGTTGTTTTATAATAGTTGAAAAAATATGTCTGAACTAATTAAAATTCTTTCGTACATGAGAGATTTGATTCTTCTTTCGGTAACAAGACATTTAAGAATGTACTTACACCCCCCTCCGCACATACACAGGGCTGTTCGGAAGCAGTGAGGCAGATGTGAGCCTTCTCTGGCAAAAGTGTAATGTCATCATATTATTCTCGTTTCTCACATGACTTATAAATCTATTTGCGTATGTCCGGAAGACATGAGTTATTGAAACTTTATAATTCAGTTTCATTTGTCCAACATGTAAATTATAAATTGGAGATACCAAAACTAAGCAAGTACAAAAATTTAAATATCTGGGGAGTGTTTTAACTGAGGACGGAAAGTTCGACACTGAAATCCGAATGTGTGTTGGAATAGCCAAGGATTCCAAAGGTTAAGCAGAATATGAAGAAACAGAAAAAAATCGTTAGAAACAAAGAAAGGCGTACTAAACTATTACATGATATTAGCCTTTCAATATGACAATGAATGCTGGTCAATCTCCTCAAAAATGAAGAAGAGAGATGAAGCAACAGAAATGTGGTTCTACAGAAGGATATTGAGGATACCATGGATCAAATGTATCAACGACGAAGTTTTAAATAAAATGGAAACAAAAACGAAACATATCTTGTGTTTTTGAGATAACAGAGGGAAATGAAATAAGGAAGACAAACTCGTAGGTAAGTAATGAAATAGAAGGTTTACTACACGAAGATACACTTAGCAATTGACCTAATGCTAACTCTCCTCAACTCTACTTAACTCCGCTTATTTACATAAACGGACGATTCCATTCATTTATGTCCTATTTGACACATACTTAACATCCGGAAGAGACTGTTGAAATTTATAGGGTACATAATTAGGAAAGAGAGCTTGGAACATTTAACACTCACAAGACAGATTGAAGACAAGAGGGACAGATGGAAACAACGCATAATCTATTTAGTGAACTTGATTAAATAGATGACAGAACAAGGTTTAGGATAAATAACAAAAAGATAAAATTTATTAAGAGCTACGAAGGATAGGAAATTGTGGAGAGCCATGATCAGTTACGTTCTGAAGGGACACTGTATATAGAATAAAAAGACATAACTGGTGAATGCAGTTTTAATCTAATGCGCCGAATAAAGTCTTGGCTAAGTTCAAAGATGACAGTCTTTGGCGTAGCAAGAGTTCGCAGCGCACGGGGGTGAATACAATTTTGGTGCCCTCATTTGAGTTAACCCTTAACCCTTTACTGTATGTTTTGCAACTTATTGCCCTCTAAATGACAATAACAAATAACCAGTTACAACTTTCTTCTTCTATGTGCCACATCCCTTCAGGGCATAGGTGATCATGGCTCTCCACAACTTTCTATCTCGTGTGTCTCGTAGCAGTTTTCTCCCCTTACCCCCCCCCTGTTTTGTCATCCATTCACACAAGCACGCTGCCTTCTCCTATCCCTCTTGCTCTCAGTAGGCCCTATGAAGGTTAAATTGTCTGGGCCCTCCCCCCTCATTATGTATCAAAGGAATTTCATCTCTCTTTTCCTGATTCTGGCTGTGTTCTTTCTGTTGCCATTTTCTTTAAGACTTTCTCGTTGCTTACTCGCTCCGTCTATGGAATTTTCACTATCCCTCTGTAGAACCACATTTCTGCTGCCTCTGGATGTTCTTGATCCGTGGGGAAATTGAAACTTTATAATTCAGTTGTACTTGTTTACGTAAATGCTGAGCGTACATTTAGTATAATGACCGAATAAAGTCTTGGTTAAGTTTAAAGATGACAGCCAAAACTGGACAAGACTGAAGAGATAAAGAGATAATGTTGCGAGGATTTGGAACAAGAAATTTATTTCTAAAACCGAAGAAATCGAAACGATTTTGGAACATTTTAGAATGCACTATTAATTGTAAGTTACTGTAAAGATTAAGCTGAATCCCTTTAGAAATAATACTTTTTTATGCTTGATATCACACTGAGAGATGTTTTAAATATAGATTGCATTAACATTAATAAGGCTTTCATTTCTTGCTGTTGGGGAAAACCAGGTGCTGTAAGCTTGGATGTACGGGTGGTGTAGTGGATAAAGGCTTGGAATGAAAACGTAGAGAAATGAGTTCTGTTTCCAATCGGGTTCGTTCTATTTATTGACGTGCAAATACCCCCCCCCAGGTATGCGTTAAATAGTAAGAATTGTATCAGTATTATCTTCAAAAATTCTTACAATCCAAAATATGCTTCAGCTTTAAATAACCTCTAAAGAAGTTAGATAGATCATAAAAAATTATCAATCGATTATTCCTTGATAGCCTTCTGGTAATTGAGCCACAATTATTCAATATTTTTTCTAATTTACAATAAAGTTATAGTAAAGATTATGATAGAAACTTTTAGAAATAATTCTTCCTTGTTTTTTATGCTTGACACCATATTCAATGCTATATTCAGATAGACTTCAGATGCAACACATATATATTCAGATATTCGTTATATTGACGATAATAATGCTTTTTTTTGTTTCTTGGTAACCCTTTGGTAACTGCCCTGAAGTTTTGCCACGATTTTGCTAATTCACAATAAAATATATGGCGCAGAAGGCATTTTTCTTAAAAGCTTTTTGCGCCTTTGTGCGCACGCGCAAGCACACGCGCGCATCATCATCACCACCACCATTACTACTACCACTGCCATCATGACCACCACTACCACGACCATGATCTTCACCACCACCATCAACATCATAACCACCGCCACCAACATCATCATCACTACCACCGCCACTACCATCATCAACATCATCACCACAACCACCACCACCACCATCATCATCAAAATGGCTGAACAGTGTTCCTCATCAGAAAAGTATCGAAGAAAAATGTACCGGGAGAGAGAAAATTACGGAATATACGAGGTGCATTCCAGAAGTTTTGAGACTTTCTTAGGGGAGACATTTATTCATTTCAAAGAAATCTAATCCCCTTCAAAGTAAGGATCCTCTGACTTCAATGCACTTATTGTAGTTCTCCAGTCACTTTGTGAAGATCCCATGGAAGTCATCCAAAGTGAAGGTGTCCAGGACCTTTGTCACAGCCTCCTTCATCTTCTCCATGTCTTCAAAACGCGTGCACCGGAGAAATGTCTGGGCTGTAGGGAGGACGAGGGACAGTTTTGATGCCCATCTCTGTCAACACAAAACTTTTAAACTGTCTTCACGTCCCGACTGCAGCTGTGACAAGCAGTGTTTAGTAGGGTGTGTTAAACAGCTGTCTCCTTCAGTCTATAATAACAATAGTTGACAAGTCAGATTATCAGATGTATAGTAATAATTTACTAAAATTACAATAATCTTGGACAGTTATAACTGCCTCTCCTAAAAATGTTTCAAAACCTCTAGAATGCCCCTCGTATAGCTTACGCTGGTATCCAAAAATTATCAATCATAGGATCCTTTCTCACCCCTATCGACAATAGCTGAGCAGATTTTTTTTTACATTTCTATACCTATTGTATCATGTATAGTCGTTTTTTTTCTCCCGCCTTTTTTTTTAGACAATTGTGATATAGTATTTTCGTGTTATTAATGATTTTTCGGATTTCTTGCAGTGTTTTGTTGCTGTGTTGGCAATGTGCGATTTAATTGAACTAATATCGAATTGCTGACATGTTCATCAAATTAAACTTACAGGCAGACATGGGTACAAACAGACAAATTTACATATGCAAAAACAAACATATACACACGTACGCACACGCGCATTCACAACTGTGTCAATGTATCCTTAAGTGTATGTGTGTATATATATATATCCCTAAGTGCATATGTGTGTGTCCCTGTGCTGTCAGTATGTACATGGGCGTTTATGTGCGTGTGTTGACGGACGTGTGTGCGCGCGTTTGTATATGTGTATGAGTGTGTGAGTTGATCACGCTAGATAACACGCTCTCTCCCAGAAACTGTAACTAATGTCTGCTCAGCATAGTAGCAGTATAAACCACTGGTGGGCTCTGTGGGTGTTGTGCAAACACATGTGCCTGAGCGAGTGTCTGCAATAGGGATTGGCTAGCCGTCCTTGTAGACGGGTATCCGCGAATACGAGTGGCCAGCTATTATTATTATTATTATTATTATTATTATTATTATTATTATTGAGTGTGTGTGTCCGTTCGAGTGTGCTCCGAATATTTGTGTATCCGTGCGTGTATCACGATTATGGCGGTTTTCTAAGCGTATTTTAGATGTGGCATAAGGCCGAAAGTATAGGGCACCCAGTGAGGACCGAACTTACTATCTAGTCGTAATTCTCTCATCTAGACAAGCTTGCTAACCATGACACCATGTGGAAGTACCCTGCTCACTTATGCTTACTTACCTTGGTATAGACTTACACAAAGAGCTTGAAATGACTAAATATACTTCCCACGCGTGTAGAGATTCACTCCCATGAACAGATGTAACAGGTTGGTTCTCATTTGATTTTTTCCTACGTACGAACAATTGCGACATGAAATCGCCTTACGTCACTAACACGTTTCGCGCCAAACTTAACTCAACGCTATCTACCCAACTAGAAAAAAATGGCGAACAAAGTGAATTTCCCATACATTTCTAAATCATTTTCTTTTCTTTTATAAATAAAAAGATTATGTACTTTCTTTCTCAGATCCTGACTCTGATATTTGTAATAAATAAATTACAATTGTAAGGATTACAATTTTAATTGTTCTACATTTATAATTCCAATAAGGATTTCCCATTTATTTTGCGGAAGATATTTTCATAAAATAATTTTTTTTCATACGCATTATTTTGATTAAGATTTCTCGAATGTGCAGGCCAATAGACCTAATGCACATCTTTTAAAATAAAAATGGGGTGTCTATTTCAAAATAGACATGACTGGTTAAGAGCGGGGATCAATTGAGAATTGTGCAAGCAGCACGTGGACGAATACTGGGCACCTGGTTGAATGATTAGGCCATAAGACTCGAGTTCAATTCTTAACATTGTAAATTAGTCAAGAATGTGACATTGATAATATCGTTGTGATAGTACATAGTCACAAGTCCTCACTTAATGGTCAGGTTTGGTTGGCGATCTTTCTAGAGACGGTGTTTCGATAAAAAATACTAAGCCTCCATCAGTTTGAAAAAATACCCCGCGATGACTGAAATTCTTAAGGAAAAAAAAAAGATGATGATGACAAGTCACGAGAGTTCACAGATTGCCGCAGGCGGATATAGTATACTATATAGTGTATTATATAGTATACTATTTCACCATTCTAGCAGACTACAAAATAAAACTAAAAGAATAAAGCCTAAAAAATATCTAGATTTTATGAGATAGCAATTCAAACAAGTGTACCGACTAAAATAAAGGTTTATAGTAATATGAAATAAATCACAGATAAAAATTCTTTAAAAAAATACTGTTGTTTACATTTGGGTTACGTTTTCCTTTATGGGGAAAAAAGGATGCAGGTTCGATTCATGTCAGCGGCATAATTTTAAAACCTCTCATTTTTGTGATTTTTATGTAGCCTACACATTCTGTAAGTTTTTGGTTTGGTTTGGTTTGTTTTATGGCATATCTACCTCAATGGGTTATTTAATGCCGAAAAAATCTTTAGTTTTGGTAATATTTTTTTCTTCAAAAATGTATTGCTGGTAATAATTTTTTTTTTTACAAAGTATTTCTCGTATTAAAACCTATTTTTACACTTTCATAATGTTTTCAGCAAGGGTTGGGGGGGGTAACTATTTGCCTATAGTTGGGACCCTGACAGGTGCTACCACCCCGGGCCAGGGTGGACCTGGGAACATCAACAATTAAGAGGTGGTTCCACACTCCCCAAATCCTCCTGATCAGGGGCCTTGCTGTTGGACGTAGTTTATCGTCTTACCCAGGACGCGGATGTAAGTTTATCGTCATACCCAGGACGAGCATTCTGTAAGAATAGATACTTAAGTTTCAGCAGAAACATTAATATGAAAAGGGCAAATTATATTTATTCTGTGGACATTAATAATAAAAGAAAATTTATAATGTTACACCAAATGGGTACAAGCAGTAACTGTTACTGATAGAGAAATTATATGGAAGATCACTTCCCCATGATGAAGTAAAATGTTTACGTTAAATCCAATCCTTTGGTCAAATAATTATGCATAAAATATTTTTAGAATACTGACTGAAATGGTTCGGTTTTCTATAGAGAACAGATGATTAAATTGTATAGAATTATATACTGAAAAATAAAAGCATGTCTTAGTACTTATTTGAATTGGTGTATCTGCTTAATGTAGAACATCTATTTCTTAATATATTCCCGCACACGCACCCTGACATACTGATATAGGCTAATATTATAAGCGATATCTTTAGAAGGATTCCCAAATTTGGGGCAATTGTTATTAATTTCAGTGTTTGATAAAATTAAAAAAAAACGTTGACAGCAACTCAATAACGTTTAAAAATAATGTCGGATAAAAAATCCTTTAAAAGATTATTGTTTATGTTTCAGATACGAAACGGAAGCTGGCTTATATAGATTCGTAGAAGACCCAATGCGAAGCGTCCTCGGTATGACGTTAAACGACACCCAGCAGCAACAGTAATTAATAGATGGTCAGTTATGTGCCATGCGTGATACCCGCGTAGGCGATCATGTATCTTTCAATACATGACTGACGAGATATTTTTTTCCGCAGTAGGTTGCCATTTCCTTCTGCGGTAGAACAGTTACTATCTAAGGCTATAGAACCTGGTCTATCCTGCTATTTGCCCATAGCTTTGAGAAGATGATTCATACATTTCCCAAGGGTATTAGCAGGTAAGTGAATGTAATACTTAGTCGTAACTGATCAAGCGAGACCGGCTTGCTAACTATTTCGCCATGTCGTAGAGCTTCTTTTTCTAATTCTATATAGAGACTTTACAGTTCTCCCACGTCGCTTACCAAATGTGACATAATGTTGAGGTTTAAAGTCGGTTTATGGGCAATGCCGAGGAAAGATGTTCAGGCCCATTAGGCACTACCTCTTTTGGGGATGACTCAAATAATGACCCAACTCACTTCCGAAGGCGAAGTACTGACTGGCGAAGATAGCCACCACAGACTTGAGCTAATATTAATTTCAAACTACCCCAGGTCTTGAATTTCTATTCATTTGCCATCCTTAATCCCCGATTACGATAATAAAAAACTTTAAAAAATGGAAAATTAAAATAAAAAGTAATCTAAAATATAAAAATAATCTGAGATGAAAATGTATTATGTCCAGAAAATCATGTTTATTCAAATTTTCTTGTTCTATATAGTTCATTGATATTTTTATATAATTAGGAATAAAAAAAAACTTGTTTTAATAGTTTAATAAAATGGTAAACAATAAATATTACACTGTAGTTGGTTTATATATCTTTTATAATTTTGTAATTAAGAAATTGTTTTGAATAAATGATTTCATTTCAAATTTATTTCTTTATAAAATGCTAAATAAGTCTTTATAAAAGGTAAATATTAAATATTGCATTGTACTTGGTTCACATATTTTTATAATCCTGTAAATAAACATTGCCATGGGAGTCAAAAGTGTATACATTAATAGTGGTGTCAAGGGAATAACCGTCCTTTTGACAAAAAGGTTTTTTTTTTTTTTTTTTTTTTTTGCAAACACGAAGATAAAACATTGCTAAAAAACGCTATAAAAAGCACTGTAATTGATTTTGTTGTAGACGTAAATTGGATGTGAATAGAACAAGAAATTTAAGTTTGATTTTAATAAAAAAAAAAATGGAACAAAGCATGGAAGACTCAGTGAGGATCGAACTTAATACTCAGTCGTAATTGATTTACCGAGACAAACGTGCTAATCATTAGACCATGCTGAAGCACCTTACCATTCTAAATCTATAAATATAATAAGCTTTCCTTTTCGCATTATATATGAAATAAGAGCACTTAGAATTTGTAATCCTAAGTATTTATATAATGAAGATAAATACATTGAAAATATTCTTTTAGATTCTTCCGATATGCTTATTATGAACATGATACAAGTAGATATATAAAAATTCCTACTAACTCAATAAAAAAACTGTCACTGAAAAGAATTTATCTCAACCTAATACAGTAATGCCTTGAGATACGAGTTTAAATCATTCCAAGACCGAGCTCGTAAAGCAAAAGTCTCGTATCTCAAATCAGTTTTCCGCATTGAAATTAATGGAAATATTTCCAATCCGTTTTAGGCCCATAAAAATCACCCTTACTTTCCCCAAACTCATCCTTATTTTTTGTATTTGTAGATTTCTTACAAGCAAAAACGTGTGAATAAACAAGAAATTTATTTTACAAACAATAAAATGAAAGAGAGAGAGAGAAAAAAAAAAAAACAAATTGTAAAGAAATAAACTGTACTAAACCATGATGTTCAGACGAGTCATAGGCTAACTGTCAGAGGAGACAGTGGGGGACAACAACAGCTAACCCTAGCAACCGTTAAACTAGCCTAGCAACGGCTAGTCTAGTCTAGTTTACGATGCAAAAGATTTAGTTTATCCCTTAATTTTTGAATTTTTTAAAGCATTTACATTTTATCCATTACTGTAACTATTGTTTTTAGTTTTTTAAATTTTATAATTTTTTATTTATCGTCGATGTAGAAAGTTCGTACTGTCTCGTCAAATCCATTACTCGTACGTTTTCCTCATGTTTTTGTTTTTTTGTTTTTTTTTTAATAATTTCCTGCTTTAACTCAAGCGAAATCATATGATTCGATTTTCCGTTTTCATCACTCCTCTTTACACTTACTTTCTTCGGAGCGATGGTGTCACTAAAGGAATTTTGCTAAATAATGACAAAAACAAACAACATATCACAACAGAGTTCCTTCAAGAGCGAAGTGTACATATGCACTGCGAGTGGAAATACTCTCGAAGCGTGGCGCTGGCTGCACCAACTAGCGGATGTTTAACTGAAACATGTTCATATATCAAAATTCAGCGCGTATTTCAAGGCAAAAATAGGCCGAACTCTCAAAAACTTGTATGTCGATACGCTCGTATCTCAAAGCATGACTATATACAATTTTGTTATAACTACTTCAAAAGCAATAAGAGGTTTTATTAATATTAAACAGAATAATAAGGCAAGAATTTACAATATAGACTGTAAAAATGTCACAACAAAATAATAGGTGTAGATAGGTTCACCTATCATCCGGTTAACAATCCTACCCATTCTTTTGAACAGGTGTAGAGGTTTTATTTCTTGTTCCTTTTTTATTATTGGGTTTCTGGTTCTTTCTAAAGTCTACTTTAACATTTCCGCCTAAACTCTGAAATTATATTTACTATTTATTTATTCTTCGATAGATGTAGATAGGTTCAACTATCGTCCGGTTCATACTCCTCCTTGTTCTTTTGAACAGGAACGGAGTTTTATCTCGTTTCCTGTTTAGGACTGGGTTTCCGGTCCCTTTAAAGGTCTTCTCATCCTCTTTTATTCTCAGTAGCCCTTTACGTCTTAGAGACATTATCGCTTTGCTTGGGGCGAATTGATTAATAAAAAAAATATCTCAGTATATTCATATTTATCTACGAGGGTCATTCAAAATGTTCTAAGCTTCACCCAGAAGGAGTTGGAGAAACAAGACCTTTTTTTCACTATTTTTCAATATAGCCCCCCCCCCTTTGACATCATTGGTCCAACGATGTTTAAGGATTGCATTCCCATCACGGTGGCTTTCTTTGTCCTCCAAAAAACTCTTCCACAAAACATATGAAACATGATTTTGATTTATTGAATATAATTATTACTGGTCGTTATGCAACACTTTGAAAGAACATATACCGACATTTAGACACATAATAATAATTATCTCAGTATCAATTGTATTAATTCCCGCTCACTACCAATCCCAGTTTTGCTTGACTTGCAATGTATTTCTATAATAAAAACACTTGCAATTTTCTTTTCGGATTATTTTTTATCTTAGATTAATTTTTGTTTTAATTTCCCCATTTTTTTATAATCGTGATCTAGTATCAAAGATGGCTAATCAACAGAAATTCAAGACCTGAAACTCCAGCAATTATAGATTACCCCAGTTCCTAGTCATTTTTGAAAAACATAATTTTGAAAAGGCTTTAAATTGTGACTAATTTTTAAAAAGTGCCTAGAAAATCTAACGACAGATAAACAATATAATAAATAAATAGTATTCAATATATTTGCTGTCAATTCTCCAGAATAAAGAAGATGTATAAATCTATTTTCATAAGTTTGGTTTTTATTAAAATTCTAATAATAGTTTAAAAAACAACAAATATTGACGAGGGAGTCAAAAAATGTATACACCTATACAGTAATAGGGGTTTTGGGGAAGGGAATAACTGGCATTTTGAAACACCGTTTTTTTTTCATGCACGAAGGTTAACCTATTTTATATACCTATTTTTTAAAATAATTATATATATATATATATATATATCCTTTCCTTTAACACTCCTATCTGATCTTGCTCCAAATCTTCTGTAACCCCTTGCGTCCTAGTGGCTTCTCGCCTTGCTTGGGGTGAAACGCTTAAAAATTTATATATATATATATATATATATATATATATATATATATATATATATATATATATATATATATATATATAAACCTATTCTCTCTTTTCGGTGTTAAAAACTGACGTAAGGCAGACTGTATCGAAGAGATCTCCCGTGAAATAAAAGGCAGCTTGATTGCTTTAGAATTCCGTACGAAACCCGATCATTGCATCGCTACCCAAGTTCCCACGATCATACTTTAATAACACCAATATAAGTATCTATATATGTTTCATGGAAGAAAGTATTAAAAAAAATCCAGAAAACACTGAATTGCACTGTTCCCCACCTACAATCCTCTGTATCGGTTTGAGGCTGATCGAAGAAAACTTCTATTCGATATGCCCTGATAATTTTTTAACGACTGTAACCTAATATAAAACACAGTCAAGGTTAAGCATCAAATTCGAATTGCATTGTATCTTTAGAAGAGGAAGTTTGAAATATAAACGTTTCAAGAACGAGTGCGCATGCGTCAAGTGTCTGTTCGTATTTTGGAGGTGATTTTTTTTTACTTTATATGCTTGACAATAAAATAGATATAAGCTAGGCATCTCCCGAGATAAGCAATGGTTGTCAAGCTAACCTACGGCTCGATCTACACTGGGTCCCCGCATTTATGACATTTAGCCAAGCTAAGCTAAACTAAGCTTACTAAATATAAAAGGACTTGCCAACAAGCAACAGCTAACATACTGGGCAGGCTTATCATTACTGCTGTAGTGAGTTCGATTTCTGCTTGTTCTGTGATACCGAGTGACATTTTAGTTAATATCGTTGATACCTCTACTTCACATATTTAAACGCAGTACTAGATTGGTAGTTAGTTTTCTTTTTTGTTCACCTTACAAAAGGCCCAAGAGCCACTTAAGGTAAAGCGTTACGGAAGGAGGTTGTTATATAAAGATATATATAGAGTAGGAGATGAGAAGTGCACATTATGTGGAAATATAGGAAGGATAACGTTTAACCCTAGACTTGAAGAGGTTAAGAGTGTAGTGATCCGGGAAGCATCCTCTTGGGAGTCACTTCCACAAAGAAGCTGTGTGAATGGAACTTCCTTCTTACTAATGGAATACGAAGAGATTGGGGATTATTCATACCAGTGAACTTGGCAGGGTGGGTCTTAGCTTTGAACGCCTGAACTGGTAGAGCTAATGAATGTAGCATTTAACATAGAAATAGCGATAGAGTAGCGGGTGTTTAGCAAGTTATGAAGAAAATAGGGATGACTGGGCCCAGTGTAGCTAACATAGTGAGTCTTAGCTGTGAAGGTCTGAACTAGTGGAACTAATGAATGTAGCTCGTCAGAATATTTAATAGTGATAAAGCAGTGAGTGATTCGCATTGTTTCGTCTGTGGGGAAGGGGTTATAGAGTGATAACTCTTTAATCACCAAAAAGGCCGCATAGATGCTTTTGACCTCTGTCTAGACTGGAAGCGTAAAAGGTGCAATTTATGAGGATAGGTGGGAAAGAAAACGGTTAACTTAGACTTGAACAGGTTAAGTTTGTAGTATTCGGGAAAGCATTCACTTGGGAGTTACTTCCACAAAGTTTTGCTTCGTTGGGAAGAGCTGTTCGTGTGGAACCTCTTAGTAATGGAATACGAAGCGAACGCAACGTGTTCCAGCTCTGAATGAGTTGGTGGAACTAAGGAATGAATCTTGTCTGAACATTCTTTATAGAAATTTTCACTGTTGAAATCGCTAGTTACAACCGTAAGTTCTATGCTAATTTTTCTTCTCTCTTGTTGTTTTAGTGGAACACACCTATTCTATAGTTAATAGACTCTCCCAAATATAATAAGTAGGAGTAGTAAGAGTAACGTGTGGGTCAGTCAGTCAGTCGACTGGCTGATTGGTTGAGCTCTCTGCCTTCGGGCGGGGAGGAACCCGAACGAGGCTACGCCGAGGGGCGGAGTCTCGTTCGGGGAGGTAAACCGGTCCTGAGCCCGTTTATACGGGTTCAATGGGCATATTTTTGGGCCGAGCCCACGGGCTCGGAGAACCCACAATAAATAACCAACCTTGTGTCACATGATGCCCCAGTGGGGGGGGGGGGGTGACTGAATATCGTCAGTCAGTCGATGTTGGACGACAGTTAGTCGAATACTAAAGTATCAGCGACCACAACTAGATTACTCTGCGTTATACCTATTATATCAAGTTCCTAACGTTTTGTACGTCGAACCTATTTTAGGACCGACTTAGTACAAATACAAGCCTCCACTATGAAACCACTCCTCAACACTTGTGGATGTCTCTTTGAAGTTCATACGATCTTCAAAAATTGAAATGCAATTTATTATTTATTATTTTCTATCTCGTTGAATCCTTTTCTTTTATTGTTTTCTATGTTTCTTCCTCTCTCAGTAACCCCCTTGCATCCTAGTGGCTTTTATTGCCTTTCTTGGGGTGAAATGATTAAAAAAATAGAATCCTTACTGTAAAGCATTGACTATTACTGTTGACATGTGCTCGATACTCATTGGATGCTTTACAATTGTATCAGGTTCAGCTTAATAGTTATATCATATATCAACGTACAAATTACAAATTAGAGCTACGAAAATCAAGCAAGTACAATAATTTAAATATCTGGGAAGTGTTTTAACAGAGGACGAAAAATACGATACCAAAATCCGGAAACGCATTGAAATACAGAAAGATGCCCCCAAAAGGTTAAGCAAAGTACTAAGAAACAGGAAAACTTTGTTAGAAACAAAGAAACAAGTACTGAACTGTCACGTAATATCAATCCTCCTATATGGCAATGAATACTGAACAATCTCCCCGCAGATGAAGAAGAGACTTGAAGCAACAGAAATGTGAACCTACAGAAGGATGCTGAGAATACCATAGATAGGAAAATATAAATAACTATGAATATTCTTAGCATCAACAGAGTTTTTTGAAATTTTTAGTTTACATAATGAGGAAAGAGGGCTTGGAAAATTTGACACTGACAGGCCATATTAAAGGCAAGAGGGATAACAGCAAATAACCTACATAACGAGCTTGTTTAAATGTATGGCAGAACAGAGTTTAGGAGATATAACTGAAAGATAAAATTTACTAAGAGCTACAAAGAATAGGAAATTATGGAGAGTCATGATCACCAGCGTTCTGAAGGGACACGGTTCATAGATGTAGAAGAAAAATGGTTAACAAAATATCCTACCTGATCGTTACAACCCTAATGAGTTTGATTCTCACTGATTGACTTACACATATTTCTACATCTTTTCTATGGGGCATGTTCTTTCCTGTCGTTATCGTATCCGGATTGACGTTCTTCTTTTACCTGGCAAGTCCCTTCAAGAGGTAGGTGATCATGGCTCTCCACAACTTCCTTTTTTTGATTTCCTAAGTAACTTTTGCTTGTGATAATTCACAATTGTGATTCAACGTATCGTATCCGCATTGACATTCTTCTTTTACTCGCCAAGTCCCTTTAAGACGTAGGTGATCAAGGCTCTCCACAACTTCCTTTTTTGTTCTCCTAAGTAACTTTTGCTTGTGATAATTCACAATTGTGATTCAACGTATCGTATCCGCATTGACATTCTTCTTTTACTCGGCAAGTCCCTTCAAGAGGTAGGTGATCATGGCTCTCCACAACTTCCTTTTTTGATTTCCTAAGTAACTTTTGCTTGTGATAATTCACAATTGTTATTCAACGTATCGTATCTGCATTGACATTCTTCTTTTTTTACTCAATAGGTGATCATATCTCCACAATTTCCTTTTTTTTGTCCTCGGATAATTCAAGTCCCTTCCGCAACATTCTTTCTTTTACTCGAGGTAGGTGATCATGGCTCTCCACAACTTCCTTTTTTGTATCTTTTGCTATAATTTGTGATAATTCACAACTGTGGTTTAAGTTATCGTATCCGCATTGACATTTTTCTTTTACGTGGAATGTCCTTTCAAGACGTAGGCGGTCATGGCTCTTCGCAATTTCCAGTCTTTTGTTGCTTGAAGTGATTTTTGACTCTTTGTCATCTCTTTGTCTTTATTCTCTCATCCATTTACACAAACTCCTTAAGTAGGTTACTCGCTCTTTCAACATTGCTTTTTTTCTTTTCAGTATGCCCTATGAGTGTTTGATTTTCCAGGTTCTCTGTCCTCATTATGTGTCTCAAAATTTCACACGTCTCTTTCAGATTGCAAGCATCAATTTCTCTGTAGTTCTTATTTTCTTTAAAACTTTTTCGTTGCTCACATGACCTTTCCAGGATATTCTCAGCATTCGCCAGTAAAACCACATCCTTTTAAAGTCTATTTTTCATCAGTGTTAAATTCTTCAGTCTTTCCTCATTATATGTTCCAGATATTTCAGTTGTCTATTTCTGATTGTCACTATATGTTCCTTTCTAGTTCCTAGTTTTCCTTTATGTTTCCAATGTGACTTCGGATTTCTGTGTCACATTTACCATCACTTTTTAAAAGACTTGCCAAATAGTTAAATTTCTTTAGTTGATTGAATTTGACATCTTCACTTATTTGTTCACCTCTTGGTAATAACCATACATTCTGTTTTCTTATAATTCATAGTTAGTCCTTTCTTCCCGCTTTTCTTTACTATCTTGTCTAGGACAGGGGTCGGCAACATTTTGTTATGTACCGACTTAGGATTTTAAAATCATTCAGTGTACCGGCAACATGCGTATTTTTGTAAAAGTCAAGGTCAATATACCTGTTCTACAATATATTTTATATAGTAATATATAGTATATATATTTTAGTATATATTAAAAATGAAACAGCTAAATATCTTGATTACGTTGTAGTCGTTATTGGTATGGACTTCGTGATGTTATTTGCGGCTGCGTACCACCGGAAGTTGCTTGGCGTGCGATTTGGGGCACGGGTGTCGTAGGTTGCCGACCCCCTGGTCTAGGAGTTTCTACAGTTTTCATTCTAAGTCTGCAACCAAGACAGTATCATCTGTGTATCTTATGTTATTAAGATTGTTCCCACCAATAATCAATCCTGACAGAACATCTAGGTCTCTTCGGATCGCCTCGTTAGTAAATACAGATATATCAACACCGTGGAGCAATGATTAGCAAGCTAGATTAGCTGACCGTTCCTCCTATTGATCCTCATTAGGCGCCCATACTTGTATGCTTGTGCCAGCATCACCTAAGCTTAGAAGATGCAACAGTAACGAGTAAGATTCTGTTATACAGATATACACTACAGGCAAAAAATTTAGGATCACCCTATATTTCTTTTAAAAAAACACACCTTAAAATGAGATATTTTTGTATTTTGTAAAGTAAAAGATAACATTTCCGTGTATTTGCTTTTAGTTTGACAAAAATAAGAACGTAAATTTAAAAAAAATTATCATGCAACAGCATCATATTTTGTTTTTATCAATAAAACCACCACCTGTCTTAATTACTGCTTTTAAAATATTTGGCATTCTTTCCAACAGTTTTTAGGGAAAAAAAAAAAAAAAAGAAAGCAGACGGCAGACCTTCCCAAGCATTCTTCAAGCACTGAAAAAGCTCACTCTTACACTTTGGGTATTCTCTTTGAACTCTCCTATCAAATTCCTCCCATTCAATGGGAGACAGTTTAGGAGACTGAGACAGGCAAGCCATAATTTACAAAATTTTGTTCCTTTATTTTGGCTGAAGTTAATTTTGATGTAATTTACAAGAGTGTTTCGGATCATCGTTCTGATGAAAGGTGATTTATAGAATATCTTTGCAAATTTTATTGATATTGTTCTTTTTCATAATTCTATTTACCTGAATCAAACCTTCTGTCCTAATAGTTAACATTTTCAATCTTTATTAACATACAGTTTCATCTACCTTCACTGCAGACAAAAGTTTTGGGTCACCCTGTATATCTTAAAAAAACACCTTAAAATGAGATATTCTTGTATTTTTTAAGTAAAAGTTAAAATTTTAGTAACTACAGTGTATTTGCTTTTAGTTTGACAAAAAATAAACACTTAACTATAAACAGTTTTTCATACAACAGCATCATATTTCGTTTTCGTCAATAAAATCACCACGAAGACGGATTCAAAACTGAAATTTTTGGTAGTAACAGGAGCTTTAAGAAAGACTGATAAATAAAATATTTCCCTATTTCTCTTTGTCTTCAGATTTTTGTTTTGGATATTATATCGCAATCCAGCACTCTTTTCTTTGTTTCTAATGACATCTTCCGACTTCTTAACAATTTGCTTAGTTTCTGTAAGACTTCTTTCTCTATTGCTATGCACCTTCGGGTTTCTGCGTCAGACTTTCCGTCGTCAGTTATGACGCTATCTCGATAAGCATCACATACCTTTAAAACATTAGGTCTTTTGCATTTCTCATCTTACATCATTTGATTAATGTCTTAACAGTCTTGGCAGTATTTACCACAGGCTTCATAGAAAATGTGTGATACTTAGCCTTCATAGATCTCAGTGACCCTCGGTTTTGGGGCTGGATAAGGGATGTACTGTTTGTTGGTGCTAACTACGCTGTATACACATTATTCTTGCGCAGCAGTTTAGTTCTAGGATGGGCTGAACAGTTGATGTGAATGAGAAGAATTTATCTGTCTTCCGGTAGGACTGCAGATGTTCATTCCGTGCGTATCTGCATACCGATTAAAACAGGCGCCGGTTTATACGTTGCCGTAAAATCGATGGCTGCCACTCTATAATTACACCGAAATACGAGAGAAATTCAAGTAATAATGGCAAGGTGAAAGATGATAACAGGAACAGGTTATGAAACAATATCGTTTCGTGAGTGCGCGCCTGGTGTAAAGTGATGATTAAGAATTTATTCCCGAGAGAACATTCGTTTGTACAGTGAGTTCGATCCGCGCAAATTCCACCGCACTTGTAGCCCTTTATCAAACGAAGCAGAGAAAATAATGATTTTACCCATTCCGTCAAAAATGATTGCATATATTATGGTTTTAAAAACAAACATTTAAAAAGACTATATATTCACATAATATATGCAAGTATATTAAAACGTAGGTGAGATGTAGAGTAAGGAGGAGAAAAAACTCACCGTAAAGCGGTGAATCGAAAAATTTATATTATATATAAAATTCTGTGACTTCCGTTAGTCCATCCGTCACATTCTGTAAAAGTATTTTTGATAAATCTTGTATATGCAATGGTTGCAATCTTGTTGTCGAGGATGATTATGATTAGGAGTAGATAGGTTCGTCCGTCGCCCAGTTCACACTCCTCCCCGGTATTTTGAACACGAATAGAGGTTTATCTATTGTTTCCTGTTTAGGTTTGCGTTTCTGGTTCCTTTTAAATTCTACTCCTCTTTCACACTCAATAGTCCCATGCGTCATAGTGGCATTATCAGCTTGCTTGGGGTGAATTGATTAAAAAAGGTATCATTTTAAGTATGCAGCATGTAAAAAACATCTTACGGTATTGCTTAGAGTTATAAAGGACTGGAAATTGTTTGGTCGCCTACGTTCTGAAAGGACCCGACCCATAAAAAGGTGAGTCGATTACCCTGCTTTGGGAAACAATAGGGAGTTATGAGTGTTATTAGCGGAAAGACGGCCCTGTTATATGCACCTACCAGAAACCTTTTATAGCAGATAATCATGTAATTTTGGTAATGTTTAACCTTCGTGCCTGCAAACAAACGGCGTGTCAAAAAGAAGGTAATTCCCTTTACGTCGCTATTACTATATTCAGTTTTGGACTCCTCCTATTATAAAAATATGTGAACAAAATACAATAAGATATTTATTATTTACCTTTTAAAAAGATTACTTATTTACCTTTTATAATGATTATTATTGTTATGTTGTCTATTTCTCTCTGAGTAGTATCAATCGTAGCACAGTTCTCCACGTTACGTTTAGCAAACGGGTTTGCTGATGATTGCCCTTTGTTCATCCTCTGTTCCCTATTTATGTTGTCATTCTCATTTGCATATGATACTACACCTTCCTGAACTGAAAAACCTGGACACCCTTATTTATTCTACTACTATTTCTGATTACTCTCGTACAGTGCTCTCCTTCCTTTTTTTCTTAATGGTGATCTTTGTCTTTCTTCATTTTCTTTTTCATTCTCGTGCATCTTTTCACTCTCATTTTCTTCCATTTCCTGTTCTGTTCCATTGTTGTGACTTTCTGTCTCCTTGCTCTTGCTCTTCCATTTCCACATCAACCAATTTGTTTCTGCTTCTGAATTGATCTGCATGTGATATTATATTTTGTTCCTTTTTCTCTAGTACAGCCATATTGTGTCTTTTTTCTCCATAAATTCAAGTAAAACATTTGTTATGCTGTCTATTTCTCTCTGAGTAGTATCAATCATAGCACAGTTCTCCACGTTACGTTTAGCAAACAGGTTCATTGATGATTGCTCTCTGCTCTCTATTTATGTTGTCATTTTCATTTGAATATGATAATACAATTATATTATATAATAATATATAATAATTATATTAATAATTATAGTTACTTCTGTTGCTTTTTTTCGATTTACTTGGACTTGTCAAAACCCCATTGAACTTAACATGAAATATAAAGTACTCAACCACAGGAGTTTATATCTCCAAGCAGTATCTCCCTGCTTGGAAGAGGACTAGGATTAACATCAGGTGCATTGTCATATTTTAAAGTGCCGGATGGGCTTGAGCAAATTTTGTCCTTAGTCCGATATACACATGACACTCCTACTTTAAACTCAGCTTTCTGCTACACTCCACTCATGTGGGCGTTCTGATAAATACAGACTATAGTCGTTCTTTTTTTTACCATTTCACACGGAGCTTAATTTGAAGAGAAACCACTTTTCAAGTGCCCACCTTTGCAATAACAGCACGACTTTCTATTGCATTTCCTGCGTCGAAGTCAAACCTCAATTTTGATTGGCTAATTGTTGAGTCAGTGGGTGTAAGACAAACAGAGAAACAATGACAAGGAACTCCTACTTACTTCACCAATATATTTTATGGGCGGCTTAGTATATATTTACAAAGCGAATCATGGTCTGTCATAAGACCAGCAACCCCAATGTGCACTGATTTCACCAACGAAATTAACTTACAAACATCACTTTTAGCAAGTGCCTAAGTTGATACAGTAATTTCCTAACTTATCTGCGGTTTCACATTCCCCGGTTTAATTATCGGTGGTTAATCACAAAAATAAACTGTTCATGAGTTTGACTAAATGTTAATGGTAATATCAGCTTTTTTTTTATAAGGAAACATTCGGCATTCATTGACATAGAAGTAGGGCTGGTGCGTCCTACCCCAGAACACCCTGATCGATTATTGCATAATTGGAGGCCTCGAGTAGTGCTTTGTGACCCTTGCTATCTTATCAACATTTGTTTTTTTTTCTACCTACATTTATATACGTTACAAATTAAACTAAGAACAACTGACTATTGAAGGATGAAAAATTTTCACGAATTTTAACGTCATTCTGGGAATCTTTTTTTCGTCCAAATCTTTAAATTTGTTTTGCTCGTGTTAGGTCTCAAATTCACTATTTTTTTTTATTCACAATCTATTAAAGTTTAGTATTTGGGGGGGAATTCTCAAGAACATAAAAAAATGTTTAATTTCACATTAATATGTTTAAGTTTTATTACAATTCTGATCATCGGTTTTTAAAACAATAGACATTACCGATGAGTGAAGGTAGTTAAAATAATAACGGTGTCAAAGGTAAACCGACATTTTGACACTCCATTATTTTTTTTTTTTTGCTGGGACGAAGGTCCAAGATTGCCAAATCTTTTTCTTAAAGCATTTTTTCAGGAAATTAGACTTTTCAAGTCCACTAAATATTATAGCTATTTCTAGTACTGATGGGGATTTAATAATGTGGATAATTAATAACTTGTTTATGTCATTATTTTTCTTCTAGAATCATGTGTTAACCATTTTTGTTGTGGTTGCTATTGGGAGTGTTCATGTAATGCAGTTTTTTATTATTTGGTAAAGCACTTTGCTTGGGATTTTTAAAAACACGTTTCTGAACCAACGAGCTTGCTAGTGTAACTAGACAATCCTTGTTGCAGTTGCCTGATCAGGCACATTTACATTTCTTGAAAACCCACAGAGACTGACTGTGATTGACACTACAACTCTGCTGAACGAACATTAGTTATAATTTCTGGGAGAAAGCGCATTATCTATTGTGATCACCAGTTTGGACATGGTCACTATGCACAAAGCCTCGGTCACAACCATCGACGGGCTCCAAACCGTTTCTTCTATCCACTCAAAAACTGTGGTATGATTTTTCAAAGGTGACACACTGGGATTACCTCTTCAGCCTGATAGCGTCAAGAAGTTACCTTACTGACTTACCGACTGTAGTAAGATTTGAACCCGCGTCTCATGGTGGGAAAACGAACGTTCTAAGCGCCACATGCCACTATATTATACAAAGAGTTCGGTTTTATCTGCGATGTTAAACATCAGCCTATATGCGCCCGAGATAATTCCGGACAATAGTTTTTTTTTTTTTTTATCAAACTTAGCTCAGTGTGAGACAGGGTCATACGAATGGAGTAGCCGGTGAACGTCAAAGCTTCTGGATCAGTTCTCCCTGAATTACTGACTGGGAAATTTTAAAACGTAAGTATCTACGTCTCCAGTTTATAAATGACCTTGTGTATGACTCTGGCCTTGTGGGCAGGCACTAATGGATAACGGCTCGGATTGAGGAATTGAAGGGCAAAGTTCAAATTCCAGTTGAAGCTATTACATTCACTTACGTGCTAATACAGACTGGGTTCTATAGCCTTGAGTAGCAACCAATCTAGGAGAAAAAAATCTGCTCCATCAGGCTATGGGGCTCCCTTCTCATTAGTTAACCTACTTAGAGAGCCCTTCTCCTTTCTTCTTTCTCCTTCTCCCGTGTTATGGACCACTAAACTAATTAATCACAAATGAACACTTTCTTTATTTGGTTTAAGTTTGGAATGAGAATATAATAACAGAGCAATCATAGCAATACATATGCATAGCAATATATTTTATGTTTGACAGAACCGATGCCGCCAACGTGAACTGATCTCACTAGCATGCAATCATCAAAGTGCGTAAGCCTGCTATGTAGAGATTCTTGATAAAATACAAAGAGGAATCTGCAATATTATCGGTCCTGACTTGGCATTTCGGCTTCAGTCACCTTCCTGCCGCCGTAATGTAACTCCTCTGTGTCTTTTCTATTTATATTTCCATGATAATTGTTTTGATGAATTTTACTCTATTGTACCTAGATTTTATGAATTTAAGCGTACTACAAGATTGGCGGCAAGATGTCCTCATTTTATTGTTAAAATGGTCACATGTAACTGTAAGTTCTATGCAAACTGTTTCTTCTTTAGCATTTCTCGTTTATCGAATTCTCTTCTGGCTTCTTGCTTTCCAGTCAACATTAATGTTCAAAAATTGAAATGCCAATCGTTATCAAAAAGTGAAATGTCTATCGTTATCTTTTGTCTTCTTAATTCCTGTTCTTTTATTGTTCTCTCATTAACTCTAGAACACTAACCATGGGTATATAGTACCCAGCGCAAATTTACCTATTTTTAATTACAATTTTCAGTACTTGATTTTCTCACCTAAATAATATGTTTTTCAGTTCCTATTAATGGAACTTTAATTGATGGTTAGTGTTCTATGGTTAATAATGTTTTCTTTTTCTCATATTCTCTCACACTCAGTAACCACTTGCATCTTAGTAGCTTTATTGCCTTGCTTGGGGTAAAATGATTAAACAAAAGTCGATATAGTGATTCTTCATCTATCTGCTGTTCCATATTTCACGGTTTAATTATCTGAACAAAGATGAGGTAATTGTTCCGAATGAATTAGATTTTAAAAGTTAACAAGAAATATCTTATATCAGCCAAATCAATGAACATTTGATGATAACCAGGGGGTACTTGGTCGAAACATTGTTTCTTTAACAGCATCTATATCAATCAAGATGAGATCAATAATTCGAAATAATACAAGAATATTGACAATTACTCATCTCAGAATTGAAAGACTAAATTATGAAAAGTGATACCAAACTGCTATCATAACCAAATCTAAAAAAGCATCTTAGATCGAATATAAAGACTCCAAAACATATCACTAATGCACTTGAACTAATGTTCGTGAATTCAATTCCTGGATCAGGTAGTAAAGCGCCGGTGCAGCAGGAACGAACGATAACGAAAAATTAATCAACAAATAACAGTCAATGGATACCTGATGATAACTAGAGGGTACTTGGTCGAAATGTTGTTTCTATAAAATTATCTATATCAGCAGTCCAAAATAATACAAGTATATTGACAATTACTAATCTCAGAAATGAAATATTAAGAAAAGTGTTATTACCAAATATTCGTATAGCGAATTTGATTGGTATTCAATGTGTTGTTTAGTAATCCATTACGTCTATTATAACGCTATAGTTAGCTAACTTGTCACACCTAGATAGGGGACCGCTTGGGAATAGTACGTGCTGTAAGCTTGGATGTGCGGCTGGTGTTATGGATAATGACTCGGAATTGTTAATCGGAGAACTGAGTTCGAATTTCAGTTGGGCTCGTTATATTCACTTACGCCCAAATACTCTTGTGAAAAGTATGAATCCACTCCTCACAAAAATTCTTACAATCTAAAAATATTTTCACGTTTTAAATAACATGCAAAGGGTTCATAAGCCGTAGAAAACGAATCAATCAACCAACTTGTTTCGCAGATGATTCTTTGTTCCTCACTGGGTGCCTCATTTTTACTGTCTTGTGCTATACTCATTTGAGCTAAGTAAGAAACAACCTAATCTTTCAAACTATTATTATTATTATTATTACACTGATTTTATTTTTCATTGTGTGCTTAACATTTGGGGTCTTCTGGATTATTAAGATAAGCTTAGTAAATTCTAATCCTGGGTATGACGATAACGGTAACAGGTTCATTAAATTCAGTTATGCGATAATACCCTTGTTCTCCCTCCAGCTATGAGTAAAATTAGAAGGACAAACTGGGTCCTATAGCCTTGGGTGGCAACCAGTCTAGGAGAAGGAAACTCTGAATTCAAACCGGATCGCACTATCCTAAAAATGTGTATACTTGCGGCAAGGGACCGCATGTGAATCCAAATTCCCTTTCGAAACTCCTCCTATGGATCTGCACATCCGAATGAATATGACCTCTGCAACGCTTGGTCAGCTTTCGTTCGGATGTGACGGGTTCGTTTGACGGAGCCGGCTCAAGCGACCGGTTGAATACCGTAACAAGTATAAGTAATATACTAATAGAAAACAGCGTTCCTGCTTTTTCTCCGCAGGTCAATATTCATGGGGATGACGATAAATTACACCCGGCGGCAAGGCCTCTGATCGGCATGTTGGAGGTTTTGGGGAGCATGGAACCACTTCTTAATTGCTGTTGTTTCCAGAACCAACCTGATCCTGGGTGGTAGCACCTGTTAGGGTCCCAGCTATGGGCAAATAGTGAACTCTTGGACAAAACAAAACACTAAGAAAGTATAAAATAATATTTTTATAGTAAAAATACCAGCAATACATTTTTATATATTAAAAAAAACAAAAAACAATACCTTTTCATAACAAAATGACAATTTTATAGTAAAATGCCCAACAATACATTTTATAGTATTTACATTAGTTGGACTATTGTCCTCATCCTTGTCGCCATATTTGTCATAACGTTTCGGCCGTTTTACGCTCCGGCCTTCTTCAGGTGATTGGAATTTCGAACTGAACCCTTTATTCCTCAAGGACACATGGCACAGTGGATAAAGGCGTTGGTGACAGTGACAGACCCAAAGAAGGTGAGTTCAATACCTGGTTAAGGCAGTGGAGAACTTTCAGAGGGAAAATTAGCAGGAGATAACTGATAACTGACATCCATCAAACATAGCACGTGGAACTACAACAGTCTACTCCAGTGATCGAAATAAAGGGTTCAGTTCGAAATTCCAACCACCTGAAGAAGGCCGGAGCGTACAACGGCCGAAACGTTGTGACAAATATGGCGACAAAGATGAGGACAATAGTCCGACTAATGTAAATACTGTACATAATACCTCATCTCAGAAATATAGACAAATATATTTTATAGTAAAATGCCCAACAATACATTTTATAGTAGAATTACCAACAATAGATTTTATAACAAAATGACCAACAATACATTTTATCTATAGTTGAAGGCATACAATTGCGTTCAAAATATTTACATTTCGGCATTAAATAATCTATATGACGTTGAACAAAATCAACCAACCAACTTAGCAAATTTTTGCATGTAAACGCTTTTCATTAATGTAAACAGACTTTTAGCATTTGGTAATCTTACAGAACCTGGTCATGCTTAACAAATTCTCAAGTTTGAAACTTATTCAATGTTTAAATTATAAGCCGAATGAGAGTTACACGTTTTATTTATTTTCTGTTAAAGGATATTTAATACACGGCTCTCGTACGATTATTGAAGTTTAGCAACGTCAAGCCTGGTCAGTACCTAAATGGGTAACCGCTTAAGAATACAGGGTGCTGTAAGCTTAGATGTACGAGTGGTGTGGCTTGGAATTGGAAATTGGAGAGCCGAGTTCAAATTCCAGTAGCGTTCGTTAGATTCACTTACGCTCAACTACCCTTGGGAAAGGTAGGAATCCACCTTTTCTTCCCCAGCTATGGTTTAAATAGTAGAACTTGTACAAACAAATCATTATTATATCCAAAACATTCTTACACTCTAAAAATATGTTCTGTATTTAAATAAGCTGCAAAAGATTGATAAGCCGTAAAAAACAACTCAGTAAAAACTAGCTTCATACTTACAATCTTCATGCTAATATAAAAAAGTGTATGCTTTCAATGTGATATTTAATTAGACTGTTCCACATGTAAAAAATAGAGGGACTTATTTTGGAAATATTTTTTTTTATATTACCTTTTGTCAGAATCGAAAAAAATATTGATTTTTAAAAAATCATTTTACCAGTCGGGTCCTGTTTATAATATCGATATAGTGTAGAATCGATACCTGACTTTACAGAGTTATTGAACTTACCTGTTATTTACAAAAGTTATATGCACAGACATTGAGGGACAATGAAATTTTTTTTAATCTTAAATGAAAAATAAACGGATATGTATGTTCATTAATTTGTGTAATTTTTTCTTCTTTAATTATACATGTCTATATCTGCTTGTTTGGGCACCTCAGTGTGGTTTAATGGATAGCAAGCTTGTCTCACGAGATCAGTTACGACTGAAAGGTGAGTTAGATCCTCACTAGGTGCCTCATACTTTCGGCCTTGTGCCACATCTAAGCTACGCTTAGAAAATAATTATATATCCGCTTGTTCTTGGTCCCTTCGACGTGGTGTAATGGTTAGTAAGCTTCTCTTGCTAAATCAATTTACAACTGAGTAGTAAATTCGATCCTCACTAAGTGCCCCATACTTTCGACCTTGTGCAGCATCTAAGCTACGCTTAGTAAATTGGTATATTTGTTTGTTCTTTAAAAGAAAGCTTTTTATAACCGGCCCCAATAAAATTTGTTTAAAAAGATAAGTCCAATAACTCTGTAAAGTCAGGGATCGATTTCTCACTGTATCGATATTATAAACCCTTCTAAATCGATAAAAAATAAATAATTTTCGATTGTGACAAGTGTCATGGCCTAAGGAAGGTCTAAAGAATTTTAAAATATAAAAACTATTAACCCCCCCCCCACACCGCTACCTATACACATCAAAAAACTTTTCCCAATTTTTTACGAGCGGACCACTTTATTTAAGTAGTTCCGGTTTCAAATATTATTAAAGAGCACTAACGTCTTCGTGTAAGAAAACCTCTAAGGTGTACAATTTAAAGTTTTCTTTTTGTAGAGAGTTGATGATTTTAAAGGAGATGGTGTCTTTTTATTATTGGTAGAAAGGGACACTATAAATCTGTTTCAGATTTACGGCCGCATAACGTTGAAACACCGTTCAAGTATGATCTCCAATGTTAAGAAACGTTGAGCCTGGTCAGAACCTAGACAGCTTGAGAATACCAGGTGCTGTAAGCTTGGATGAGCGGAGGCTGTAATTGATAATGTCTCACAATTGTTAATCGGAGAACCGACTTTGGCTGTTTCGACTAATTCCTGTTCTATCAATCAATATCTCTGATAATCCCTGTTCTGCCAACCAAGGTCTCTACTATCTCTGCTAATCCCTGTTCTATCTAGCAATATTTCTGCTATCTCTGCTAATCCCCGTTCTACCAGTCAACATCTCTACTATTTCTGCTAATCCGTGTTCTACCAACCAATATTTCTACTATTTTGCTAATCCCTGTTCTATCAACCAATATCTCTACTATCTTTGCTAATCCCTGTTCTACGAACCAAAATCTCTACTATCTCTGCAAATCCCGGTTCTACCAACCAATATCTCTATTATCTCTGCTAATCCATGTTCTACGAACCAATATCTCTACTATCTCTGTTAATCCCTATTCTACCAACCAATATATCTCTACTATCTCTGCTAATCCGAGTTCTAACAACCAATATTTCTACTATCTTTGTAATCCCTGTTCTACTAACCAATGTCTATACTATCTCTGCTAATCCCTGTTTTACCAATCATTATCTCTACTATTTCTGTTAATCCCTATTCTACCAACCAATATCTCTACTATCTCTGCTAATCCCTGTTCTGCCAACCAAAATGTCTACTATCTCTGCTAATCCCTATTTTACCTACCAATATCACTACTATCTCTGTTAATCCCTGTTCTACCAACCAATATCTCTACTATCTTTGCTAATCCCTGTTCTACGAACCAATATCTCTCCTATTTTTGCTAAATCCCTGTTCTACCACACAAGATCGTTTGGTAGGTAATGCGCTGCCTTCTTTTGTCACTCTTGCCTTCAATATAGTCTTTGAGTGTCAAATTTCCCTAGCTCCCTTTCCTCATTATGTACATTAGAAATTTCAGCTGACTGTTGATGCTAAGCGTTTGTTCTTTTTGTTTTCATTTTCTCTAAACCTTTGTCGTTGCTCACCTTTTCATTCCATGGTATTCTCGGCATAATTCTGTAGAACCATATTCTCTGTTGCTTCAATTCTCTTCTTCATCTGGACTTATAGATACATCACATTGAAACACCAGTTCCCGAACGATCACCGAAATAAAAAAAAAAGAAAGAATGAAGAATTTTTGTCAGATGAATGCTGCTATTTTATTCGCTGACCAAAAAACCCTATTTCAGGAAGACCGCTGTCATAACACCAACGTGGAAATTCTTGCAACGAAATTTAATTCTCAAATGCAGTGTCACGTGACATCCTGCGCTCTCTTCGTTCGCCGAGAGCAAATCGGGAAGGAAAGATCATGTCGACATGTTAGCTTTGATCGATGAAGTCATTCTGCGAGTAAAAATGTCTTGTATATTGTGTTCGATTCTCAGATGCCGTCTTTTTTTTTTTTTTTTTTTGACAAATGAAGGCGAAAAGACACAAACTAGAACAATCTGAGAGTTTTATATCACAATCAGAATGACAGAACAAGCAAAGATTTCAGTTAATGTCAAAAATTCATGGAAGTGAACCTGGACTATTTCAAAAGACCGGAGAGATATTCCTTTATTTAAGAAGTTCTAGATATGGAGAAAAAAAAAATCTTCCTTGCTGTTGTTGTAAAATGTGTGTATAGTCTTAGTGTCTCCATTCACTGAGTTGTAAAATCTGAGGGTTTTCTTTTTTTCGGATCGATTTTCAAAACCAAAAATTTTCCCATAACCAAGACGATCATTAGGTTGCCATTCTGCGTCATTCACTGCTTTTCTCAATTAAAATCAATTGATGGTGGTCATTTTTCGAAAAAATAACCCTCTTACGATTTGAAGGAACGTGTTACTTTTCTCACTAATCAGGATAACAGCTAAAAAAATATTTACAATATTCAAGTTGAGCTAAAATACTGTTACGTTGACGAAGAGCAGAGAAAATGGACTACAATTGTTGCTAAAGGGGTCAAAGAATTGTGGACTGTAAATATTTCTACGACAACGAACCCTAACGCAAACCGGTTTACATGGTCGACGACCGATTTGGAAACCACTATTGAAATGTTTCACGCCCCGTCTTATCACGTCTCGTCAGGAGTAACTTTAAGGTCGAAAGGGAAGAGGCATGAACTACAGTAGTAACAGCAGTGGTGTATCTTGAGCAAGATAGCCTTACGGAATCTATCAGACTTCGGGCTGGTTCTGAATTCCGTTTTCCTTCTAGATTGGTTCAACCTCAAGGCAAGAGAAGAGAGTCTACTCTGCTAGACGGGTTCATGGCATTTTGTTTCAGAGGCAATAGCTCCAAATGACCGAAATAGAATCTTGCGATAACTGTTTATTTTCTACGCCCATAACGTAACACTGTCTGCGCTTTCACACTTGAGCAAAAATCAAGAGCCGAGTTCGAATTCCAATTGGTTCGTTACTTTCGCTTATGCGCAAATACTCTTGAGAAAGGCATGAATTCGTTTCCTTCCTCCAGCTACAGGTTAAATAGTAAAACTTGTATCTGGAAATATCATTGTCATCCTAAAAACATGTTAGTACAATATTCACTAGCAAAAAAAAGAAGAATACTTACAATCCGAAATATGTTTCTGCTTTAAATAAACCAATAAAGTGTCGATAACCCGTAAAAAACAAAGCAAAAAAAAAAAAAAAAAGAAAAGATCAATCAATCAAACGCAATGAGGGGTTGTATGAACTCCAGTGCTACTGGTGAGTTTTATTTCATTGATAGAATTAAGAATGATGAAAGTCAGTACAGTGTACCGAAGCAAAACGTGTAGCCTTCTTTTCGGTACTACTATAGTATGATATCTACCAAGCATTCGCAACCTACCGTAAATGACGATGCACTCTACCGAACAACTCACTTCCGGTCTACAGCAATTAATTCCTCAAACTGCATACAGCGTTATTTTAACCTAAAGAGTAAGGTGTTTATCTCATTTGTATTCATAAATGTGTGAAATTTTAGAATTAGTGTATTATTGTGTTCACGAAATCCCGATGAGTACTACAGTAACTTTTACTGGAAAGTCACATAATACTATAACTGATTGGTATAAATTTTACACTACAAACTGTTTATTATGTTTCTTTAATGGTTTTGAGCATATTTCATACTTCTAACAGTTCGCAAATATCATACCATAGTAGAAAATGGACGGTAAATATCATATAGTAGCACCCTTTTCTCAAACATTTGGGTTTAAAAGTTGTTTTTTTAGCATAGAAATTATAAAAACACTTCTCTAAAAAAAATGGTGCTTCTGAAGAAACTGATGGTAATGGTGAGATTAACCGTTTCCATACAGGAAACATTTGGCATTTATTGACTGAACAGTTCGCGTTAATGTCGGTTGAAATTTATAAAAAACTTTTTTTTGTATAATAAGTGTTAATGATTTTTAATACACAAACAGTTCACTGTTTACTGCCTTTAGCCCTAACACTAACCCCTAACGCTAACTCCTAACCCTAACCCCTAACCCTAACCCTAACATATTTCATATTTCCAGTAGTTGGTAAATATGATACCATAGTAGAAAATGAATAGTATATTTCATACTATAATAGAAAATGGATGGCAGATATCATACTATAGTAGAAAATTAATGGTAGATATCATACCATAGCAACACCTTTTTCTCAAACATTTGGGTTTAAGAGTTGTTTTTTAGCATAGCAATTTTACAAACACTTCCCTAAAAAAATGGAGTTTCTGTGGAAACTGATGGCAATGGTGAGATTAGCCGTTTCCATAGAGGAAACATTTGACATTCATTGACTGAACAGTTCGCGTTAATGTCGGTTGAAATTTCTAAAATCTTCAGTTTTTCAGGTAAATAGACCTTCTCTAGTTCACTAGCTTTTATCGCTCTTTCTAGTATTGACGTGAGTTTCCTTCCAAACCTTTTCTTTAACGTAGTGTGGAAAACTAACATGATGATTATATCATTATTTTCCCATCTAGTTCCATGTGCTATTCATTTTTGTTATTGTTACTGTAATAAAAGTTACTCGACGGAAAGAAGATTCTTACTGTATATTAGACATAATAAGAAATTAACAACAATAACCAATTATAAAATAGAACACTTATAACAATACACTGTAAAATAGTTATGTGACGATTTCTTTCTGTTGATATTAGTAGGCGCATTAAGAGATTAACTGATAATGAAATAAAACAACAATATGCAGTATACGCAGATAAATCCGGAAAAAAAGTAATGAATAGTAAAAACAGTGTTTATATATAACAAATGAATATATGTCAATGAAACTTTGTACACAGATAGGCACATATATAACATAAAAAATAACTCGATGTCACTGCTATCGGCGGCCATCATTTTCTCCAGGCGAGACCGGGAGCTGGAGCAGGACTTGGTGACGGCGTTCCTGTGTATGTTGGCCATGGGGGCTGCCTTGAGAGTCTCCTCTGTGTTGTAGGGCCTGCTCTTCACCTCCCTCACTATGTCCCACACAAAATAGTCGAGAGGATTGCAGTCTGGCTATGAAGGGGACCATAACTCGGGCGACTAGTGGTATGGTGAGCAAGTGACGCCTCTTGAACACATAAGATTTCTAATTCAAGTCCTATTTGAAAATACGCACGATTATTCACCTGACGGTGCCCGTCTCCTTGGCGATTTTCCTCATGCTTTTGCTGTGGTTCTCCTTGACAACCTCGACAATGTCGACGACAATCTCGGGCATCCTGGTGGCGCCAGAGCGCTTCTTAAGAGTCTTGCGTTCTGGCTTGAAATTGTCCTTGTCGTCAAAAGCCTTTGCAAGATCGCAGACCATGGTTTTAGGGTATTTAAACAATTTAATGATTTTCTTGGCTTTGTGGCCGGCGCGAAAACTCTATGATCGTATTTCGAAAACATGTCGATTACTAAGCACCTCATGCGTCAATAGCTAGACAGCTACTGAGGTGTAGTACTTTCTAATGTGGCTCAGGAAACCTCGCTACGCTGTGATGTCACGGCGCTGTTGCTACGTAAAAAATCTGCGCCACACTGTAATAATAATGAAACTCATCGCTACCCTAAAGGAAACATTTGAAATTCCTTGACAGAAAAGTTAGCGTTACTGTCGTTAAAATTCATAAAATCTTTTTCTGAAAGGTTTTACAGGAAAATACACTTCTCAACTCTTATTCTAGTATCAATTAGAGTTTCCTTCACATTTGTTTTGGAAAATCAACATTTTGATTATATTGAGGTATTGAAGGATAATAACGAGGAAACACATGTGTTATATTTAACGAAACAAGATAAGGAGTTTATTTGCAATGTTACACATTTGAAGTTACAGCTTGTTTCAGGGAAAGGAATCAAATATTTAAAGTTTGTAGTTTCGATGAATTTTCAAGAGGAGAAAATGTTCTTATTAAATTATCGGACAAAGTAATATTCCAAAAATGTTTAAAACAAATTGAGAGAGTTCGTTTTTCACATAAAAGTTATATGGTTGTATTCAACATGAATGAAAAGAGTTCTTTCAAATTGCCCTGTCCTCACTAGAGGCTGATAATGTATCAGCGTGTAATTTGACACAGACGTTATTCAGACGCGTGAAACTCTGGAGTTAAATATCTTCTCTTGCTGATAGAATTTTTTTTTACTCCTGTGATAGTGGAGACTTCTGGGGTTATTGGCCCTCGTTCGATGACGTTTCTTCGGAGGATTGACGTGATGGCGTCTCGATTAAGGGATGAGCCTCGCGAAACGGAATTGCTCTTGCAGCGTTGTCTCACTGGTAATGATTTCTTCATCATTGCGGCTGGCAGAGGATCACAAAAAAATTGTTTATAGTTACTTTGTTCAAACTTCCAGTTGCTAAGAACATTTTGTTTTGTTATTAATAGTTACATTGTTTTAATAAATTCATTTCGTTTTTGCATTTTCGCATAGGCTCTCGAATTTGAAAACGGTAGAGAAACGTGAGTTATTTTCATTTCGTACTCACCACAATATCATTATTCTCTCTTCTAGTTATATGTCTTGCCGACTTTAGTTGTTGCTGCTGTTGGACGTCGTCACATGATGTGGATTTTGGCTCTTTGCAATTTTGTAGCGCCAAAAACAATTTTTAATCATCGATATCAGAAAACGGTTCCATATAGATGATAGTTTGGACATTTCTGAAAGAGTCGGACGCCACGCATGAAATCCATGTCAGAGTTTCGAGCTGGTGAGGCTGTTTAAGAATATACGTCAAGGTTTCAGATTAATATTTTCGTTTTGTAGCATTTTGGGCGACACTACCTTAAGTGCAAGCTAACCTTTGTTCGATTTCCTTTTTCTTCCATACTGAATTTATTGTTTACACTAATTTTATTGTGACTATTACCCTCATCTTTGTTGTTGTTATCACAACGTTTCGGTCGTTGTGCCCTCCGGACTTCCTCAGGTGCATATTGATCTGGGAAGACTGGCAGGTATTTGAATTGTTTAGAATTTATTAACGTGCATTAAGGTGCTCATTATCTTAGCATGTCTTCGGATTTAAAACCAAATTGATTACTTTTGAAATATTATTATCTAATGCATTTTAATCTCTCTTATTTAACATTTTATTCAATTCCGGGCATCGTCACTTATCGTTGGCCAGTAGTTGTGTGGTGCTTCTCCTAACGTGGATTCAACATCCTCGCGTGAATTTAAAAGAGACTCTTTCTTGCTGCCACTCTAGTTGGTGATTAGATATTTAACTGTCATACGATGTTTGACACGCGCGCACATATCCGGCACAGCTGGTTTGGGATTCGACTGCAAAAAAGATCAACCCTACCTCTGGCTTCTCCGAAGAGCACAAAGCCCATTCCGGCATCATCTGAGATGAGCTACATACCATACTTGTGAAACTTCTTTTTCTATGTACCGTGTCCCCTCAGAACGTTGGTGATCATGGCTCTCTATAACTTCCTGTCCATTGTATTTCTTAATATATTTGGTCTTCTTGCTATCTCTCCTAAACCCTGTTCCTTCATCCATTTACTCAAGCTTGCTAGGTAAGTTATGCGTTGTTTTCCTCTGTACCTCTTGCCTCCAATCTGTCCTGTGAATATTAAATTTTCCAAGCCCTCTTTCCTCATTATGTGTCTTATAAATTTCAACGCTTCCCTCCTAATATTAAGTATAAGTATCATTTTTATTTCCATTTTCCCCAAAACTTATCATTGTTCACATGTTTAGTCCATGGTATTCTCATCATCCTTCTGTAGAACCACATTTCTGTTGGTTTAAGTCTCTTCTACATCTGTGAGGATATTGTCCAGCATTCAATATCATATAAGAGGAGTGATATTACGTATCAGTTCAGTAATCTTTTCTTTGTTTCTAACGAAACTTTCCCGCTTTTTAACACTTTGCTTACCTTTTGGTGGGCATCTTTTGCTTTCCCAATGCGTCTTCAAATTTAAGTGTTGCACTTTCTGTCCTCTGTCAAAACGTTTCCCAAATATTTGAATTGTCGTACTTGATTTTGGTATCTCCAATGTTTAATTTATATAATAGTCTATTCCTCTTTCTTCGTACGTCATCGAGCCCCATGGAATTCTCAGTATCCTTCTGTAGAACCACATTTCTGATGCCTCTAGTTTCCTCGTCATCTGTGAGGAAATTTTCCAGATATCCATTATCATGCAAGAGAGTTGATATCACATAAGAATTCTGTACTGTTTCCTTTGTTTCTAATGAAATTTTCCTGTTTGTTAATACTTTGCTTAGCTTTTGGAGGTCATCTTTTGCTATCTCAATCGGCTTTTAGCTTTCGGTGTCGCACTTTCTGTCCTGTGTTAAAACGCTTCCCAGATATTTAAATTGTTGTACTTGTTTGATTTTGGTATCCCCAATTTGTAATTTGCATGTTGAAGCTGTTCTTTTTGCTGACAACCATGCATTGTGTCTTCTTCCAATTCATGATTAGTTCTTTCTTCTCGCTTTCCTTATCTACCTTCTGTAGGAGTTCTTGTAGTTTCATTTCAGTGTCTGTTATCAAGACTGTGTCATCAGCATATCTTATGTTAAGATCGTGGCCGCCATTAAAGAATCCTGGTAGGACTTCTAATTCTCTCAGAATCTTTTCACAGTCAGGTGAGAAGACATTCATTTTCCCATTTGGCAAGGATATTAGAATAATCCAGGACCTATACTGGCAGCAAATCACCCTTCATATGAATAGCAAATGAATTCAGTAAATTTACAAAAAATAGAAAGGAGTGTAAAACAAGGAGGTATTTTTTCGCCGGACTTGTTCAACCTATATAGTGAGGCGATTCTGAGAGAATTAGAAGACCTACCAGTGACTGCAAGTTTAGCAAATGCCAAGACTTCAAGCAGTAATAGAAAATAAAGACATTCACACTAAATACTGATTTCAAGTAAAATTTTACTTAATATTAGCTGTGATGTACTTAGTTATAGGCAATGTTGCTATTGATGTCCAAGTTGGAGTGTATACACGCCTATGTGCATGTTTGAACAGGGCGGTCAAACGGAAAATTGCAGGGATCTAGTTTTTGACATGGATAACCACATGACTTTAAGTAATCACATAGGCTTAGTGGTCATTTGAGGTCATCAGGAATCTGCAACGAACACAGCATGCTATTTCTAACTAACTTAAGCAATTTCTAGCAAAATAGATATTGAGCTGCTTATGTTGGCATAAAAAATCACTGAACAATGAGCTGTGACATCGTTTACGTGTGTTTGATCCAAGAGGAGATTCAAGGTCACCAAGGATCTTCGAAGATCAAGGAAAGCCGTTTCTAGCTAAATTAATTCATTTTTAGGGAAATAGACTGAAATATTCAGCTTACTATAAAATGCAAAAATGTGATTTTATTTCATAAATGGTAGGCCAAATTTGACCTCCGAGGCAATCATAGGTCATTGGACATAGACTTAGTTGGTGGCCTTTATTACCTACATTGCTGCTAATCAATCACATTCTTCGAACTAAATTGAAATGTTGGACTAACGTGTGTAGAAAGACATCGAGCGTTTACTTCTTTTATTTCTTAACTGGTAAAAGATATGTTCTTTAAATTCCAAAATGTTCAGAAATACTAATTGCTGTTGGTACCATTTAAGCCATATGATTAAGAAAGAAAATGGTAAATGCCAATGGATTCCCAATGATCCCTGGAAATGCCATGAAGGACTTAGCATAGCATCCAAACATTTTAAGAGGTCAAGTTATATATATATATATATATATATATATATATATATATATATATATAGTTGCGTTGATGTGAGTTTGTGACCCTGGGTTTCACGCCGTATATATATATATATATATATATATATATATATATATACTAATATTATAATTATGTCTACTAGCGAATGGATTTCGCCAATAATTGCATTAATATTGCTAATTGATTCAAGGTATGATTAACTCTTTGTAATATATATATATATATATATATATATATATATATATATATATATATATAATATCTTGTCGCTCGTTTTCTGAGTATGGCCGTCTGCTAGGGTGGCTAACTAATCCCTGTTGCAGACACCTGCTCAGGCATATTTATGTTTCTTCAACGTCCTCAGAGCCAAACTGTGGTTTATATTACAACTATGCTGAGCGGACGTACAGTTTCTGGGAGAGAGCGAATAATCTCCGTGATCAACAGTTTGAACAAGGCCATTGGACTCAAACCCCCGGTCACGATGACTTGTGACTTTATACTAGGACAATCATAGATTGGTCGCGTTTACCCAATTGTACTCACAAGGTGTATGCCAATACGAAGTGAGTATGGTTTTCAGGTTCTTCCCAATAGTACCGTACGCTGGGAGCCTATCCCTAGGCGATATCATCAAATTTATAAATTATTGACAAATTGACTAAAATGAGATTCGAACCGGACAAAGTCCGACAATTTATTTTATTAAAGACATTTTTATGTTTAACGTTCTTTTTTATAGATACAAGTATTTAAGTAAATGCTCTGTTTATAATAAACAGTATTAAAAAACATTTACCGGCCTGAATGTCCGAGAAATTTTCATAGAAAATATTCGTCCTTTGACAGGATTCGAACCTGCATCCTATACGGAACCGTCATTTACGCTGACGTGCCTTATCAATCGGCCACAAAGGAGAGTTCGGTAGGCAAGGTCGAATTTACTGCTTATAATGTTTACATTTGATACGCCAGAGCAGTTATGAATGTACGAGATTCATGGAAGATTGAAGTCTATAAGCAGTACAATATGAATATGCTTCCATATTCCTTCTCAGTTAACTCACTACTATACAGGTAAAACGTTGAAGACGGACTAGCCACAAATGTACATGAATGAAAAATGTAACCTAATCTACATGACAGTACAGCGCCATCTACCGTAAACTTTTTTTAAAACTTAATAACTCGAAAACGAAGAATTTGCGGACATATGTTTATATGGACATTTGTCTTTGTTTTAACGTCAGGAACCCACCCGCAAAGTTTGTAAAAGTATTTTTGGTAAATATATATTTATATATATATATATATATATATATATATATATATATATATATATATATATATATATATATATATATATATATCGTACATTGTGTGTTGGAGCTAATAAAATGGTGCTCAGAATATAATAATAGATTTATAATATATATTAATAATAAATATACGTTTTTTCACCGGTAGCCCAACTTTCGACATAAAAAAGTAATTTTTTTTAATATAACCCACATTGGTCAAAATTTAAGAAAAAGAAGTTGAAAATACAACTGGAATCTTTAAGAATATATATATATATATAAAAGAGGTAAAATGAAAAATTCTCTGCCCACTTCACTTCCCAAAATCTGGCCAAATGACTAAACACGAGAATTTAGGAGAAGCACTTTTTGTTCAGGCCGATATTTCTCCGCCCAAAATGTTAAAGTAACCTAGTTTCTGGTTTAAGAAAACTGGTTATATATATATATATATATATATATATATATATATATATATATATATATATATATATATATATATATATAAAACGTTTTTCTGATCCAAAGTCCCTTCCCTAAAATTCTGATGTTTGGTCAGCTTCTAAGAAATGGGTTCGGCCGAGAATGTTTCACCTCCGCACAGACACTTATTTGGTTAGCTGATTCGAGGCGGGAGTAAAAGCTCAGGTCATGTCCAATGCCTATCACATGAAGAATGCGTAGGAAAAGGATACGTCGTAATTGGTCGGACGAACACCGGAAGATTAAAATTAATATCATACGCTCTGTCATTACGGCATTGAGCACTCTTTGTTGTTTTAAGTGTGCTCCTTTGGTTTCCCCCGTGTTTTTATGTCGTAATAATAATAATAATAATAATAATAATATATATATATATATATATATATATATATATATATATATATATATATATATACTCTGTTCGGAGACTTTTGGAGTTCGACATTGTCGAGCAATTTATAATTCCCAATCTAACATCTTTGCCCAAGTGCTATTGTTCTTCGGTTATTGGGTACTTTTCTGACACACCGACAAATGCATTTTGGTGACCAAATTGATAAGTGCACGCTTCGGCTGTAGTAGTAGTTTCCCTAATAGTAAAAGTGGAAACATGTTTGGTTCCTATTTGAAGTCATATTTTTCTTTAGTAGGTCTTCTCGGTCTAATTTCACTGTTTAAGAAAACAAGAAAAAAAAAAAAAAACTGGCATATCTGCTCAAACACGTGTACCCATTAAAATAACATTTACAATAATAATAATAATAACAATAATAATAATAATAAATATCTTATTCTATTGTAGCCAAATGCACCCTAATTATAAACAAGATGAAAAAGCAATTAAAAACATAATGCATCGGTACATATCAATCAATAATTCTAACAAACACGTAAGATTTATTATGCATTTTTCAATACTATGAAAAGTTTAAATCATTTAACTTAATTCTTACCAACACCAGGCTTCATAAATCCACACTATGTAAAAAAAAAAAATAATGTTGTTTATGAATTCTCATGCCCTTTGGGAGATTGCATCTCTAACACTAATAATTAAAAAAACAGAATTAAATACTTACATTGGTCACACATGCACCACAGATTTATCTGCCACCTGGCGAAACTCAGTGCAATCCGTGCACACATCGCCCAGTACATCCTGAATGACTAAAATGTAACTATCAGCAAACGACAAATATATATATATATATATATATATATATATATATATATATATATATATATTAAATGTTGTTTAATACTGTTTATTATAAACAGAGCATTTACTTAAATATTTGTATCTATAAAAGAATGTATAAACATAAAATGTCTTAAAATAATTGTCGGAGTTTGTCCATTTCATAACGTGTGATGTCATATATATATATATATATATATATATATATATATATATACATGTAGAGAGAGAGAGAGAGAGAGAAATCAAACCAACTACTGAAGTAGCAAAAACAAAAACAAAAAAGACAACTGAGTCGAGGCCTCCAGAGAAAAAGAAAAAAAGAAGCAAAATTAAATAAACTGAACTGAAGATAAAAAGTGACTAATAATCTGAACCATTCTTCTTTTCCTACGTGCTGTACCCAGGCCCCCTTTGATATGGACCTACTAAGTTGATTTCAATGTTTCCAAACCTGGGGGTCACAAACTTTCGAAGGAAAGTTGGGAATATCCAATGTAAATGAAAATTTCCTTACATTTTCATTAATTATTTACTTTTATAATAAATAGTTTTTTAATTAAAAATATCTGAAAAAATATTATCTTTTTTGTAATAATGACCAATAATTTCATGACTAAATTTTACTCGAAAAAAATGTTTAATTCGCAAATTTTTACATTTCCATAAATTTTAATCGCCGACGAATCTCTGCCGAACAAAATGTTTTACAACGATTCCAACACAACACAAGCGGGATTATCTTAAAAATTTATTTTTAAAACATGGAAAATTTTTCATGTGTTGAAATCTTTCAACATTTTTATTTTTAAGCGATCATTTTCTGGGTTTTACTTTTCTAGAAATGTAAAAAATAGGGACTAGAAATTTTATTTTAATTACTAGCCGTGGGCTTCTGGTTAGTATTATTATTAGTAAAAAAAAAAAATCAGAGATCCTCCTTAGTGGACGATCTCAGAATAAAACATGAGCTTACTGAGATATGTTAGTCTCTTAATTGATTTAAAAGAACTGTTCAGAAAGAAAGTTACAATTAAAAAAAATAAGCGCTAATGAAATTAACACTTCTGCCCACATCCCTAGTAGGCATCTCCCCACCTCCCCTACGCGGTTGACAGGTTCAGGGTAGTAAGCACCGGCCCTGTCGATTATTATAGTTGAGGATCGACAATATACCTTAGGTAGAATAAAAGTAAAAATAAAAAAAATAAAAATATTGCTGCTGAAACTCGCCCTTTTGGGGGTTCCAAACTGTCGGGGGTTCCTGTGTATTACGCCCCGCACCGCAGATACATGATGTATATTATTAGTTGATGACTGACAATATAATGTCAGTTTAAGAATAAAAAACTGAAAAAAATGACAGAGGCCACAACGGGGCCCAAAAAAACGCGTCCGCCCATTCGGGGGTTTCGTGGGTAAGACGCGCAGGCTATGGTCTTACTCCTTCAGGCCGTGAACAATCAAAATTTTTATCCTTCGTAACACTTAGTAAGATTTGCCTTTTCACCATTCCTCCTAGTTCCTGTTCTGTCATCCAATTCCATTTTCCTCATTATGTACCCTATAAATTTCAACAGACTTTTTGATTCTACATATAAGCAACATTTTTGTTTCCATTTTTCTTAAAACTTCTTCGTTATTCACATGTTCACTATATAGTATTCTCAGAAGCCTTCTGTAGAACTGCTTCACAATTGATAACATTTATGCTAAATTTAAAGAAAAAGTAGGCCGTCCCCGCTCCACCCCAAAATTGCTTTAGATATTTAGAAATGCGTAATAACTTTTTAAATCCTCCCATAACTGCCATTATCGTAGTATTAAAATTTACAAGCACACAAATTCACACGAATGGAAAGACAGGAACTAAACCTTAGAATGACGAAGTATATTATTATTATTATTATTTTCAAGACGATCATCCGTTAAAATGTAGCTAACGGAAGAACCGCACTTTTAACGCATGCCTTCCCAAACTGTTGAAGACGATACACGAAATCTCTTTCTACATTCAACCATCGAATAAAACAAGTGACTCAAGCGATTTGAACCAATAACCATTTCATCCTTGAGGAGATTGTCCAGCGTTCGCTGCCATGCTGGAAGATTGATATTATATAACAATTTAGATTATATATTATATAGCAAATTAGACTAACATTCTAGAACAAAGCACATTTCATGAATAATAGAATTCATTTGTAAATAAGTCATGACAGTTACATAAAAATCTAACAATTATTTCGTTTTTGCAAGAATTTCCAAATCAATGTGTTTTTCCCACAAAAAGACGCACAAATTTCCCATGGAAATTTATGGCCCCAAGTTGATGCCATAAAAACAAGAATTTTTTAACAAAATTTCTAAGGTTCTAAAAAGGATGAAAAATATTTTTTGTATAAAGAATCCTTTGGTCTTTTCTCTTAATAATAGCAGAAAGATTTTGGCAATAAAAATTAGTTTTATTAAGTTTCGTCCAATGTATGATTATTTTCAAACGAATCTGTGCAGGTATATATCTATCTATCTATCTATCTCTATCTATCTATCTATCTATCTATCTATCTAACTATCTATCTATCTATGTGCCTTAATTTAATTTCTTTTTAATCTATCTATCTATCTATGTCTGTTAATTTAATTTCTTTTTAATCTATCTATCTATGTGTGTTAATTTCATTTCTTTTTAATCTATCTATCTATCTATCTATGTGTGTTAATTTCATTTCTTTTTAATCTATCTATCTATCTATCTATCTATCTATCTATCTATCTATCTATCTATCTATGTGTGTTAATTTAATTTCTTTTTAATCTATCTATCTATCTATCTATGTGTGTTAATTTAATTTCTTTTTAATCTATCTATCTATCTATCTATCTATCTATCTATCTATCTATCTATCTATCTATGTGTGTGTGTTAATTTAATTTCTTTTTAATCTATCTATCTATCTATGTGTGTTAATTTAATTTCTTTTTAATCTATCTATCTATCTATCTATGTGTGTTAATTTAATTTCTTTTTAATCTATCTATCTATCTATCTATCTATCTATGTGTGTTAATTTAATTTCTTTTTAATCTATCTATCTATCTATCTATCTATCTATCTATCTATCTATCTATCTATCTATGTGTGTTAATTTAATTTCTTTTTAATCTATCTATCTATCTATCTATGGTTGTTAATTTAATTTCTTTTTAATCTATCTATCTATCTATCTATCTAGATATCTAGATATATAGACAGAGATATGTGTGTATAAGTGTTTGTGCGTGTGTGCATGTGTTTGTGCGTATGTGTGTGTACTAGAAGAGATACTCTGGAAACAACGGTAAAAAGCGAATTCTATCATATACTTTGAGAAATCAAAGATACTATTTCAAACAGATATGTGCATAATAGGAGAAACTGTGAACAAAAATTAAAGACAAAAGGTGGGGCGTACACGTTTTCGAAAATTTTTACTCTTAAAAAAGAAAAAACGCTTAAAAACATGCATTTGAAATAGCAATATGGTAAATACACTCAGTTTTGCACACAAAATAAAGTTTACGTCCTGGGTAAGACGATAAACTACATCCAACAGCAAGACCTCTGATCAGGAGGTTTTGAGAAGCCTGGAACCACGATTGCTGGTGTTCCCAGGTTCACCCTGACCCGGGGTGGTAGCACCTGTTAGGGGTCCAGCTATGGGTAAATAGCTAACTCCCAAACTGGGGCCAATACACTATGAAAGTGTAAAAATAGGTTTTAATACATGAAATACTTTGTAAAAAATTATTACCAGAAATACATTTTTGGATAAAATAATTACCAGCAATATATTTTTTTGAAAAAAAAAATACCAGAAATAGATTTGTTGTAGAAAAAATATTACCAAAAATAAATTCTTTGAAGGAAAAAATATTACCAAAAATAAATTCTTTGAAGGAAAAAATATTACCAAAAATAAATTCTTTGAAGGAAAAAATATTACCAAAAATAAATTCTTTGAAGGAAAAAATATTACCAAAAATAAATTCTTTGACGGAAAAAATATTACCAAAAATAAATTCTTTTGAAGGAAAAAAAATATTACTTAAATTCTTTGAAGGAAAAATAAATAAATCTTTGACGGAAAAAATATTACCAGAAATAGATTTTTGGAAAAAATATTACCAATAATAAAAATTTTTTCGGCATTAAATAACCCATTGTGGTTGATATACCGTAAAACAAAATAAACCAAACCAAACCAAACCAAACCAAACCAAACCAAACCAAACCAAAAGAAAGTTTATTTACAATTTATATTTTCTTGTTATTTTGTAAAATTTTCTCTCTTCATTCTTAATGAAAGATAATATATTTTTTAAAATTTCACAGTTAATTAATATGTAGAGATATAATAAAGTCATCCAAACAGAAAAATGTGATAGATTAATTAACATATTAAAATATAATACTAGGTATGTCTAGTTAGTATCTCTAACCGAAAATTCGAAAATAAGTTTTGAAACTGAAGAAACGCGCAGTGGCTAAACATCCGTTTCATTTCTATTCTTTAATACCGTAGAAAATTTAGCGAAATATATGTACGACATTAAACATTTAATGGATAATATGGTACAACTTCAAAAACAAATTACATATGAATGGTTGTACTAGGTGTCGTATTATATTCAAGAATGTTATTTATTCCTTGTTTTTAGCTTTAGAAACATGGAGTCGTATTATACTCAAGTTGTATTATACACGAGAAAATACGGTACTTCGACGCTTCAGGACATACCGATTCACCCACGCGTAAGCTCACATCCACCCACATTGCATAGTTAAGAATCTTTCCTGCTCGAGAACGGAACTTAGGGAAAGACACGCAGAAATATTCAGTCACACACTTGTAGTCAGTGGGGCTCGACGCAGTTTGCCGTCGGACATAAGAGATTGTTTATTCAGTTGGTCTCAGTTAGAGGCTGAGCCGGGGGATCCAAAAAAAATACCGGATATAGTTATTAATCCACTTGCGTAGGTGAATGAGGACACGCTGACATAAGACCGTTTCCACATGAATTTTTCAAATAATTCTTGGTCAGACTTTTCTTAAGAACTAATCAACCTTTATTAAATGCCAACCGACTTTTTGGCACCAATGCTATTATGCGTAAAGTTCACGTGACAGATATTTCGCAAAACACGCGGCTTCGTTCACAGGGCCGACGCTAAGCATTATGCAAACTTGGCTGTCCACTGGGGTATTAAAATCCCAATAAAAGAAGCCGCTTAATGTGTGTCCATCGACATTTTTCAGCCATGCGCATAATGTAATGTAGTCTTATAAAACTACCGTAATCGAATAGTTTAAACGTTAGCAAACCAACTACAGATCCGGTTTCGAATCTTAACATGGTCGATTTATCGAAGAGGGGACGCCTTAATGGTATCGGCTTGGGGATACGATCTCAGTGTCCATCACCGTTGGGAAGTGCTTGAAAACCATACCACAAGCTGACCCAAGCCCTGTGGATGAAATTGTGTTGATGAGACTGTTCGGAAGTCGTCGATAATTGTACGAGCATAAAGTCACAGTGATCATGACTGATTGTTGGAGCATACAGGAATTGTTCAAATTGATTTCACCAGATTATGCTAATGGTAATATTATCCGTTTCCCTATAAGGAAACATTTAGCATCCATCGACCGAGCAGCCAGTACTGCTTTCGGTTGAAATTTATAAAATCTTTTTTTTTTTTTTTTTTTATTCCTTTCGCTTGTGCTGTTAAGCGCCGCGGGGAGACACAGTCGTCTGTCAGCGGCAAGGCGAGTGGCCTGGAGGAGAGCTATCTCGTGGGCTCTGAAAGTATCTGCCACTGAGTCGTTCCAGCGTCTTCTTTGTCTGCCTCTCGCTCTCCAGCCAGAGTACCTGAGGGTGTATGCTCGTAGGGTTGGTTGGTTGATAGGCATACGAGTGAAGTGTCCGAACCACTTGATCTTCTGTCGTTCCAGTATTGATGGTTTTTTTTTCCTAACATTTTATTTGAAGTGGTGTGGAATGTTAACATCTTAATTATGTCATTATTTTCTCTTCGAGTTACGTGTGCTATCCATTTTAGTTGTTGCTGCTGTTGGTAGTCCTAAAGTGACGCGCTCTCTGTTATTACTATAGTTTTTTGTTTGTGAATCTATAGCGGCAGTCCACAGTGTTCACAGAATGGTGATCTTTGCCAAGGCCCTCAGGCTTCATAGCGCTCGCTAAGTAAAGAGAAACTGTAGCTAAGATACGCCCAGCATATTTGTAGATAAACCATAGGTCGACAATGCTGGGGTTGAAGGAACATAAATCGTATTGAACAGGCGTCTGCTGACCACCAATGTACGTACATTATAGGGATATCTTCTTCTTCTTCTTCTTCTTCTTCTTCTTCTTCTTCTTCTTCTTCTGTGTGCTGCGTCCATTTAGGACGTTGGTGATCATGGCTCTCCACAGTTTCCTGGCTTTTGTAGCTCTTAATAATTTACACAAGCTCGTTAGGTAAGTTATACGCTGCTTTCCTCTGTCCCTCTTGACTTCAACCTATCCATGTGAGTATCAAATTTTCCAATCCTTCTTTTCTCGTTATGTGTCCCAGAAATTTCAACTGTCTCTTTCTGATGTTAATGTATAAGTTTTCTTTTTGTTTTCATTTTCTCTAAAACTTCGTCGTTGCTTACATGTTCAGTCTATCATATTCTCAGCATCCTTCCGTAGAACAACATTTCCGTTGCTTCAAGTTTCTTCTTCATCTGTGAGCATATTGTCCAACATTCACTGTCATATAGGAGGATCGATATTACGTAACAGTTCAGTACCTTTTTCTTTGTTTCTTACGAAATTTTCTTGTTTTTCAATACTCTGCTTAGGATTTGGAAGGCATCTTTTGCTGTCTTAATGCGCTTCGGTTGCGAATACTTTGGCGTCGTTGTTCAGGATGAGAGCGCAGGAATTATATCTGAGAAGTCAGGAACACCTTCCGAAATACGAGATAACTGGTATTATGATCATGTCACATGGCAAACACTGATGATTCGTCTGATCACCCAAGTAGCGTCGACTTTGGATAGTGAGTACATAGGTGACTAGAAATAACATATCAGCAGCATGTGGCCTTAAGTTGAGCTAAGCTTAGTAAACAGAGTGGTCAGTTGGTTCATACGAGCAGATTTTTTTCAGGCAACAGCAAGAAAAATACCTTGATGGAAAAACGAAAACAGTGAAATGGCCGTAACAGCGGGAAGAAAGGACTAATCATCAACTGAAAAAAAATGCATAAAGGACAGTCCCAAAATGCGTGTTACGAATTGGGCACGCTGGTGTCAAGCAAGTACAGAAATTTAACTGACTAGGAAGTATCTTAGCAAACGACAGAGAATGTGACAGATTCTCGAAGGAACATTGGAATAGTGAAAGATACCTTAATAATCCTAAGCAAAGTATTAAGAAACAGTATGATTTCGTTAGCGACAAAGAAAATATTGTTGAACTGCTATATATCATCAATCCTCCTATATAGCCGAGAATAATTTCCCCACAGATTTAGAAGTATTGGCAGAGCGTAACGTACCGGCTAACAACGAAGGAGCAAGCAAAATTATAATATGACTATAATATGTTAATATTAACCGTTTCCCTATCAGGAAACATTTAGCATTCATTGACCGAGCAGCCAGTACTGCATTTGGTTGAAATTTATAAAATCTTTTTTTTAATAAAATTTCCCAGGAAAATAGGCTTTTCAATTTGAGTCGCTGTTATAGCCATTTGTAGTATTGATGGCGTTTTCCTTCCTAAACTTTTATTTGAAGTAGCGTGGAATGACAACATCTTAATTATGTAATTACTTTCTCTTCGAGATACATATGCTATTTATTTTAGTTATTGCTTCTGCTGGTAGTCCTTAGGTGATGTGGTTTATGTCATTTGGTACAGTTCTTTCGGATTTTGTAACGCCAATCCACAATCTTCAAAGAAAGGTAAGCTTTTCTAAGACTCTCAGGCTTCATTCGCTCAAAGCCATTTTTTTTTAAATCATTGATCTTAGAAAGCTGTTCTATACAGCTGACAGTATAGATATTTCTGAACAGGTTTGGCGCCATGCATATGAAAGTTTCGATCTGACGAGGTTATTTAAGAACAAGCTTAGATTTTTTTCAGGTAAATGTTTTGATTTTGTAGCAGTTTGCGGTGTTGGACAAAACTAACTCTAGTGCAGCCTACTCTATGTTAAATTTCCTTTTCTCCTATCCTAAATTTGTTATGACTGATCCATACGTTGAGATATCTGAAGTGTTTGGAATTTATTCCATATCATGAATTTTTATCTTGGATTCAGCATATGTACCATCACTGATTTCATTCTAATTTCAGATTATAGTTTCTGTTTTAGAAAGGTTTATCTTGAATCCTGTATCTTGGAACACTTGGTATAGGATGCTTATATTCTGTTCAAAATCACTCTTATCCCAAATATGACTACCTATGTCATCCGCATACAGCACGCATTATCTGTACATTGGCACCAGGAGGGAAAGCAGGATCGTTGTATTCTATTGGTAGATGTGGCTTGTAATACTTAAATGATCAGTGTTCATTTCATCACATTTGTTTTGTATAATGCGCAGAGCACAGTCTAGGGAATATAAGCAGTACATAACGTGCCATGTTAATGTAATGAGGGCACTGCAACCATGGATATAGTCAGCTCAGCAAGTAACTTTTGATTTTTATTGGTTGATTGGTTCATTTTCTTCGGCTTGTCAACCCTTTTGTAAGTTATTTAAAGCCAGAAAAATAATTTTTAGATTGTAAGAATAATTTTTGGAAATAACAATGGTTTACTGATAAAAGTTTTATTAATTAACCCACAGCTGAGATATTTTCTGTTAATTCACCCCAAAATAAAAAAAGTATTTATATTTACTAAAATTCACGCCAAATTATCCCAGAGCGTGGCCCTTCCATTGCAATACGCGACTCGGGTGTGCTATTTCTAAGTGAGATGTCTAGGTTCACGTTCACACCGATAAACAAGTCAGAAGCAGATTTTTTGATTTTTTTTAATATTAAAAAATTCTTGTAAGTACCTCGAATATCATTCGCACTTACGAAATGTTAAAACTCCCTGATTTTTCAAAATTTTACATTCTGAAGGTTTGAGTAGTTGCAAAGCAAGCTAAACAAATTTTGATTTAAAATTTATAATTTCAAAAGAGTTTCAAATTTAAAAAACAAACAAACTTTGGTTTAAAATTTATAAATTCTTGGGGTGAATTAATATTTACGATAAGTATCTTTACAGTATTCGAGGTGAATTAACTGAAAATATCCCATAGCTGGAGGAGAAGAGGTAGATTGATACCTTTCTCAAAGGTATTTGTGTGTAAGTGAACATAACAAACCCAACGGAAATTTGAACTCGGCTTTCCAATTAACAATTTCGAGCCGTTATCCCTTACACCACCCGCTCACAAAAGCTTAAAGCATCAGGTATTCCCATATTTCTTCGTGCGAAGCAACCAACATTCTGTCATGGTGGGAACAAAAAGACCAAGCATATTTCAGTTACAAAATCTAATTATTTTGCATTTTTATATAATTATAAATTAAACTTATATTGAAGATCTACTGCAGTGCGATGATAAATAAACTTATCTAACTAGCTAATAATAGTAAGACTGATTTTCAATAAATATTCAAGAGTGGTCTCCCCTTCTTTTGTTACTCTCCTCTTTGAGAGAGCTATTTCTGTTTACTGTGACTATAAAAGGACACTCTACGCGAACCTGGTATTCTCACTTGAATAAATTGAAATGACAAAATTACGCAGGTGTAGGCTTTAAGAAGCTTTATTCAACTGAGAATACAAAGTTCGCTTATAGTGTCCTTTTATAGTCCCAGTAAACAGAAATAGCTCTCTCAAAGATGAGAGTAACAAAGCAAGAGGAGACCAATTTTGATTATTCATAGCAATAATATCAATATTATGCACAAAACTTAATAGAAGATCAGCCTCCGCGAAACAGTCGCCATTGAGATTTGAGACTGAAGTTCAGTGAGTCCTTAAATCGTTCATAATAACGACGACAGCAAAAACGTAGCAAGCGGAAAAAATCCATTCGACCAGCTACATCAATAAAATAAGCAACATTACAAAAACGAAAAGTGTAGTCATCCGAATTGAGTCAACATGTGCCCCAGACAGCAATTATCATTAAGGCTTTATAGTTATTTAGTGGTCTGATGCAAATTTATAATATCAAGCGACACCATAGAATAAACAAGTGCGCAAGTCTATCTTGAAAGCAACAAATTAGGAATTGTCATTAATCCGACACTTGATGTGCTACAAACTAATCCAAAAGTAGAAGAGACAAATTTATAATGGCAAATGATACAATATAATATACACCAACTTCAATTTACTTGTTAACGCCAAATCATAGATTGCCGTAAATCGGACACTTCGTGTATACAACCAAATATAAGAGACTGTGTTGAAAAGTTCTCAGACTGACCAAATATCACTTTTGATGTTTGAGCAGATTTTAAGAAATTTTCATTAGATTTTTCTTTTTTTTTTTTACAGTAAGGTTCACCCTGTACAAGACTTGGGGGCCAATCGTGGTAGAGGGTTACATCAAGGGGGTAGTTTATATGGATAGGAAGGGAAGATAACGGTTGACTCTAGAATTGAACAGGTTAAGATTGTAGTGATCGGGGAAACATCCTCTTGGGAGTCGGTTCCATAGGGCAGTGGTAAGAAGCTGTTTGAGGGGAACTTACTTCTCGCTGATGGAGTACAGAGGAAATGTGGTGGAGGGGTTGCTACTATGTAAGTGGCATGGTGGGTCCTAGGTGTTAAGGTCAAGCCGGGTGGAACCAGGAGATGCAGTTCGTCCGAGTACTCTCCATGGTAGTAGCGATAGAACAGTGAGAGACACGCCACAGCCCACCTGTGAGAGACAGAGGTTGGAGAGTGAAAAATACTTTCTTCTACCACAAGTACTCGAAGACGCTTTTGAACTCTATCAAGACTGGAAAGTGAGGTTTGGGCAGCTCCTGTCTAAATATGACAGAAGTACTCCATTTTCGGCCTGATCTGGCTCTTATAAAGTAAGAGGATAGCATCAGGAATCAGGTACTTACTGGAGTGATACAGGGAGAGGATCAGGTACTTACTGGAGCGGTACAGGAAACGGATCATTTTACCTGCATCTTTAGCGATGAATCGGATATAGGAATTACACTTGAGGTCAAGTGTGAGTTTGAGGTCCAATATCCTTTCGAGGCACAGGGCCTCATCAAGGGGAGATCCGTTCATAGTGACTGACAGTAGTTCGGGGTCTGATCGGCCGTGATGGAATGTAACCAGTTTGATTTTAGAGGCATTGAATGTAACCGGTCAGTTTCTTCAGTGATCTTGGTTGGTTCATATGTGGTGGAGAAGTCTCTGCAATATCTACCCTCCTCATCGATTTTGTTAGAGTGAACATTGAAGTCACCGCGGGATTGTGAGCTCCTGCAATGGGACTGAGTTATTGATACCCATTTCAGACAGGAACAGGAGGTCAGGTTTAGACTGAAGAAGATAGTGTTTCACTTTTGGAAAGTTGGAACGGAGACCCCTTACATTTGTGTAAGAGATGGTATAACTGGGGTCTACTATTCTGAAGCTGAGTTTGCTGGTTTTGTTCGTTTTCAGTTTGATTGCTTTCATGCTTGTTTTGGTTGGGTTGGTGAATGATTAGTAATCAGTGAAACAGACGCCCATTGGAGATACACGCATAAATAACCTGGGTTGACTCACCCGGAGATACTGCCGTAATAGTACGCATCATTATGACATCGAGAGGCCCCACCGGAGACTACGGTACGACCCAGAAACCATTCACAAAATGGTAGTAAAATAAACCCGATATTATACACTTGCTGATAGGACAGCCTCCTTTGAAGTTACTCGAAGGTCCGGATCCCTGACTATCAGGCGGATAACACCCAAACCCCTAAAACGTTTACCTGCAAATTGAGGGGGCAAATAATCCAAGAAAAATTCAGGCGCAATACTCCGGGTGTATGTGTTTCGTCAGCCTAGAGGTCAGGGCAAGAGAACTCCTCCTTCGGCCAGAAACATTGTACCGACAAGAGACCTAGGTTACCAAGGCAAACTAGCATATATACCTGAGGACTAATAGACTCTTTGGGAGAAAGGCTGACGAAGGTTGCTTGGGGATGCATGTACATCTCCTACCCCATTTCAGTTAATATCAGGAGCATAGTCGTTAGGCTGGGGGGGGGGTATGAGGGTATACGGAGGAGAGTTAATTATTCTATTTGAAATAGAGAGAAAAAAAGTTTAGATTTAGAGAAAGTTATATATATATATATATATATATATATTTTGAGGAAAGAAAGCCTGTAACTCTTAGCAAAGACCATCTTTTTTCCAACATTGTATACTGGCGCTACAGAATCACAATTAAAGAACAGTACCAAATAGCAGAAGCAATAACTGAAATAACACATGTAACTCGAAGAGAAAATACGTTGACGTTCCATGCTACTTCAAACAAAAGGTTAGAAAAGAAACCCCCACCATTAATGAAAATAGCAATTAACAGTTACTATTTTCCTGAAAAATTGTTTTCATAGAACTATTTTATAAATTTTAACCAATAGTAGCTCGGTCAATAAATGCCGAAGGTTTCCTTATAAGAAAATGTCGACCTCTCTACCTGTGAGTGGAACCCAGACGAGGCTATGCTGAAGGGCAGAGTCTAGTCTGGGGAGGTAAACTGCTACCTGACCCCGTGTATGTGGGGTCTACGGGCAATTTCTATGGGCTCAGAATCGCCCCACGTAAAAAAAAAAAAAACGGCCTTGTGTCACATCCTGCCTTTATGTGGATGTCTGGGTAAATACCTAGAAATAAGAGAACAGATACTACACTTTGATTCCAGCCCGATGACCAGAGAGTGAAATAAAGAGTAACTCGAGTAGCAGTGGCTGCTTGGTCAATGAATATCAAATACCAAAATATAGGAAACAGTTAATATTACCATTGTCGGGATAAAGGCAGTTTGCTTTGTTTTGGATTAACGTAACAAAATTCATTTTCTTTGAAAGCCAAATATTGAAAGAACAGTTTTTAAATGCTGACCGACTTTCGTTTGTAAAACCAAGTTTTCTAGCTTCTAAATTTGTCCTAAGGTTTGTGAAGAACTTACTACAGTTGACTGATTTCATAAGTAATAAATGGCTGAGTAAACATAAGAACATTTATTTTTTTATCGCCAGTGACTGAGTTATCACAAAATAAATATTCTTCCTGTTTGGAGCCAGAAGAGAAAAACAGTTGTTTAAACTCTGATTGACAGTCGTTTTCCATAAGTTTAAGCGAAATGTAGTCTTCTGTCTTTCTCGTATTAAATCAGTGGAATCGAGTAGACGGCATTATCATCCGATTTCAAATCATCAGGATTGAAGCAAGGATATTACTTTCTGATTTTAATTCATCGGAATCAAATGATCAAAGTACATTTTTTTTTACTTTACATCATAGAAACAAAATGTCACGCCATTCAACAAAACAAAGCTTTCTTGTTTGAAATCATCTAAATCGAAGAATGAACACGCCTATTCCATTTCAAATCATCGCATTAAATAATAAGTCATGACTTTCTTATTTGAAATCTATTAGATCGAACGAAGAAAATTATGTACGTATTTCAAATAATCGGGATCTAAAAAAGTACAATATTTTCTTATATCGAACTATCGAGTTAGAGTATAAGTCATTGTTTTCAATCAATTCACCCAATGAAGGTTATAATGTCACTAAGACGCAAGGACCTATTAGGAAAGAAAGACAATGAGAAGACTTTACAAGGACCGAGAAATCCAATCCTAAACAGGAAACAAGAGATAAACCTCTACTCTTATACAAAAGACGGGAAGGTGTGTTAACCGGGTGGTAGGTGCGTGAATGAATATACTTATGCCCAGAAAGTAACTCAAGAACAGTTTGACAAAGCTGGACGAAACTTGCAAAAGTTTCTAGCTTTTTTATTTGATATATTTGTGCAAGTGTTTTATCAACAACTTTAGTCTTTGAGGCTGCAATTTTCATGTTCCCAAGGACAGTCTTGACAAGACAGAAAGAAAGGGAGAAAGAAAAATTATAAAGCAGAATGGAATTTACCTGCATTCTTTGGTTTACCAACAAATCTGGGTATGATGAATCGGCTCCAACAGCCAGAGCGAGCAGACGAAGGACTAGAATATGAGGATATCTGAAAGGGGAAGAAAAAGAAGAAAAAACAACAAAAAAAACTTATTAAATATTTAATTTACAAATAAACAAAAATGTCAGTGAAGCATAGCAAAGCATCATAATTTGTTGTATCTGAGTATTTTTCAATTATTTCACCTCAAGCAAGGCGATAATGTCACTAAGACGCAATTGGGCAATTGGAAGTGAAAGAGAATGAGAAAACTTTAGAAGTAACCGAAACCCACTCCATAACAGGAAATAAGGAATAAACCTCTACTCCTGTTCAAAACACGGGGTGGGGGGTGGGAATCGGACGATAGGCAAAACTTTTATTCGAAATCAGTGAGATCAAATGTCGGACATAATTGACATATTTCGAATCCTTGTGATCAAGGAAAGGACAAACCAGTCTTATATCAAATCGGATTCAAATATGCTTTTCTCAATCCAAATCTTCAGGATTGAGAAAAAAAGTAATAACCTTATTTCAGATCAACAGTGTATACACATGCAAATGACACCACGGTGTATGGGTGCACCTCCGAATAGCTACATGATAAATGCCTGGCAATTCATCTCTCCTCTGACCTAATGTGATTTTGGCAATAAAGATAAGGATAACAGTCCAAATAATATAAAGGCATTCTTTTTATAACTGTTCTTAAACACTCCTCTCAAAAGAAACTTTTTAAATATTTAAATATATCACACTTTATTTTTATATAATTTTACATTTCGTTTTTTTTTGAATGACCACTGAAATAAATTAAACTTACCTATAAGAGAGTATACTAAAAATGTCTCGGCCCGACCCCCTTGCCAAAAAAAAAAAAAAAATTCAAAGGTTTGGCTATATAGCCAGAATGTTCTATGGATCGGCTCGATGATTTAGCACACTCCCCTTTATATCATCATATTTATCACCATCCGCAGACTGTTTCCCAGATCATCAGAGTGGTTAAACATCCGATCGCTTCAGGCCGAGACCCTAACAGATCTGGTATCAGTCGGAGGTGCTAACCCCGAGGCCATCGACACCTAGCAGAGAAAAGTCGAATTTTTGCGTATTTTTCACAAAAACACCAGTCACTCAGAGAACTCAATCGTTAGGAGAGTCTTGCATTATAGATGTATAGATATATATTGTATTTGAGGGTGTACAAGACGCACAATTACATTGCGTTAGGATAAGGGGTTTGACATTTCAAAATTTACTGGGTTATTTAATATCGCATGTCTCACCGGACAAAAATCACAATGAATCATCAAAAAGGTTTTGTTAATATCAAAATAAAAAGGTAATAGATCACAAAAGGTAGACATAGGTAAGGTTTACAATATATTAAACAGGTAGACATAGGTAAGGTTTACACCAGACTTTTAAAAAAAAGTTGGAATGGGTTAGGTTTACAATAAAGTCAGAAAAGTAGAAATATATCCCGTTTGCATTAGAATAAAAATAGTAAGCATGTACCCTGTTTATGTCAAAAATTTAGACATAGATCCGGTCTGTAACGGAAGCTTGTGGGTTCTTACTCTTTTGCAAGGAACTCTGTCGGCGTATTCTAAGCCTCGGCAAAAAAGCCGATATGTAAATTCAGAAAATATTACACTATGTCCAACGCGATGGTATTATGCAATGATTATTAGGAGCGTCTACTGCAACCCCAAATAAACAGCTTTGTAAATTGGATCAGTTGATGTGAGCAGTAGTCTTAAAAAACTTATGTAAACCACGCATAATACAAACCAGAAATACGGTATTTAAGGAAAATCAAAGTGAAACTGATTAACTGTTTTTTTATTGTACAGTATTTACATTAGTCGGACTATTGTCCTCATCTTTGTCGCCATATTTGTCACAACGTTTCGGCCGTTGGAATTTCGAACTGAACCCTTTATTTCGATCGCTGGGGTAGACTGTTCTAATTCCACGTGCCATGTTTGATGGATGTCAGTTATCAGTTATCTCCTGCTAATTTTCCCTCTGAAGGTTCTCCACTGCCTTAACCAGGAATTAAACTCACCTTCTTTGGGTCTGTCACTGGATCTAACCAACGACTTTATCCACTGTACCATTTGTCCTTGAGAACATCTGGGTATGAACTTCTGAGTATTATAAACCTAATGTTTTCAGCATCATTTTTACCAGTCCTCATATTGCAATTTTTTGCTGTTATCATTGCATGTCTTTACCAGAGTTCATATTGCAACTTTGTTATCATTGCTTTTCTCTGGCACTCCTTATTACTGGTTCCCATATTGTATTTATTTCTATGCTTGGTCGGCTCAAGGAGATTTTGTGGCCTAGCATATGTGCTGATTCCTTAAGTTTACGAATTTTCCAATGGTGTTCCCTGTCTATGATCTCAACATGATCCCACAGGGGGCGGTGATCTCCCTTCTCTCTCCATATTTTTTGTTTTTTTATTTAATTTACTTGGGTATTAATTTTAATATCTGATTATTTTGTATTCTCCTCTGTTTTGTTTTTGGATTAGCTTTTATTATGACAAGATTTGATAATCGTAGTGTTTTCATTTTTTTTTTCTTTTAAGTTTGCTTAAGTATTGAGTATCACATGGATGGAATATATTTAAAGATCAATTTAGGAAAGTAGACACTGCAATTGGCATAATCACAGAATGCATTAGGCAAACTATGACATTTCATTTAATACAACTGAAATTTATAAAAGAGATTGATATTTTTAAAAATTTCTCTATGCCTTTCTCTTTCTATCACTCTCTCTCTCTCTCTCTCTATATATATATATATATATATATATATATATATATATATATACATATGTGTGTATGTGTATGCATGTGTGTGTATGTATACGTGTGTTTATGTATGTATGCGTGTGTGTATGTTTGTGTGTTCGATGGTGCAAATGCTAGCGGCTCAGAAGGCGAAATCTGAGAGCCAAGTTTGAATTCCAATCCCTTACTCGCAAATACCCTTGGGAAGGGTATGAACCCATCTCATCCTCCTCACCTATAGGTAGATACCAGGACAGAGTAGGCTCTGTAGCCTTGGTTGGCAATCACATTAGGAGAAAGATGACTCTGAATTCAAACCAACTTGGAGAGCGTTGTCCAAAACACACCACTGCTGCTTTAAAGATCGGCTCTTTTGCCGGGGCTTAGAAGACGCCGACAGCTGCAGTACGTGGCACCCCTACAACATTAATGGGTTATGGGATTCCAGATGTATATATGTATGTATAGAAAATAAATTAAAATAAAAAAATCAAAAACTTATCTCCAGACATTTCGCAGAAATTATTTTGTTCTTTCAGGGCATTTGAAATATATATATATATATATATATATATATATATATATATATATATATATATATATATATATATATATATATATATATAACTATCCCATCCCTGTTTAACAACTAACCAAAGTTCTTAAACAGCTAATTACACTTTACATTCCAAATAAATACAGTATAAAGTCAACACATGAACTACTCCAAATCCTAAAAAAAAAGATAATGAAACTTTAGCATCACTCTACATTGAAAATTTGTTCACCAACGTCCCAGTCAGGGAAACTATAGATATAATCATAATATCTGCACCAATCCATCTCTTCTTCCTTTAAAAATTGGTCCTAACATTTAAAAAAAAACAAAAACTACACTTGATGTGCATCACAGAAGTTTCTTTTTATGACTACCAAAATAAGATATATGTACAATCCAATGCTGTCTATATGGGTTCCGTTTTTGGACCAACATTTATCAATTGCTACATGACTAACCTAGAAAATATCTAAGATATGTAGATGACATTCTTATTTTAGTCAAAAGATACAAATTAAATATATGAATTGCAAAAAAAAAAAAATAATAAAATAAATAAATAAAATACTTTAAAAATATTCCATACTAAAGTTTGAACTTAATAAGGACAAAAAATTCCGTTTCTTAATGTATTGATAAACATTAATAATAATACTACATTTACTACTTCTTCATATAAGAAAACAACTAGCATTGACACGTACACTCTTAACTATAAAAGTGAATGTCCTAATTATTACAAAATAGCTATTATACGAAACTTAATAAACCGTGAAAAATCAAATTCTTCAATAAAAAGAATTTTCTATACTGAATTAAAACATATTAAAAAGAACCTTTATTAATAATGACTTTTCTAATTACGTCGTTGATGAACAAATTAGACAAGTTATTAGGAATATAAACAAATTATCATATATATATATATATATATATATATATATATATATATACATATATATATATATGCACACACATATATATATATGTGCGTAAAAAATAAAATATGCGTGGCACATATACATAGGTATGTGTAATGTATGTGTTTATATGTATATCTATATGTTTGTGTGTATATGTGTATAGATGTGTACATGTGCAACGCATATTTTATCTTTTTTCACACACAGACACACACGTATATACTGGCTATATATATATATATATATATATATATATATATATATATATATATATACTGGCTGTAACTTTGTATTCTCTTTACTAGACCTGTTCGTTGGGTTGACACCTTTTTGTTTTTCCTTTCTCCCATTATTTCATCTTATAGCTTCAAAGATTTTTCTAGGTCACATCTTTTATTCATTTCCTCTTGTAATTTTTAATAAACTGTCTAAGTGATTTAAACCATTTTATAACTCCGCTCTGACAAGGCAGTTGTCTGTCTGAAATAAATTATTACCGAACTCTTTAATGATGGATTTTTTTTCCTTTGATATATATATCTGTGGTGAAATCGGTAAAAGCACGTCAGGCTATATTACGATTCCGTATAGGATACAAGTTCGAATATGTTCTATGAAATTTTCTCGGACATTCAGGCCGGTAAATGTTATTTAATACTGTTTATTATAAACAGAGCATTTAGTTAAATATTTGTATCTATAAAAAAGAATGTTAAACATAAAATGTTTATATATATATATATATATATATATATATATATATATATATATATATATATATATATATATATATGGATGGATTTTAATGAAAAAGATACAAATAAATGGTTAGATATTCAAATTATGACGGAATAACTAAACAAGAAGCTGAAAACATAATCTCGGTTATATATATATATATCTGAGAGTATGTGTTTCAGCTTTTTGTTTAGTTATTCCGTCATTATATATATATATATATATATATATATATATATATATGAGAGAGAGAGAGAGAGATTCAGATTTATCTATTTATCTCTCTCTCTCTCTCTCTATATATATATATATATATATATATATATAGATAGATAGATAGATAGATAGACAGATTCGGTGGGCGAAATAAAAGGTTCAGTTCGAAATTCCAATCATCTGAAGAATGCTGGTCCGTACAACGACCGAAACGTCATGAATATGGCAATATAGATGTAGACAACAGTAACAACTATTGATATACATAAATTTGTGAAACTTAATGTATTTTGAAACAATGGTAAATATCTTAAACATTACATGTATATATATTTTTTTTCTTATTTCCACAAACGTTATTTTTTATTTTCTTAAGCAGTGAATCAATAACAACCGGACTAGACTGAGAAGTGTCAATAATGAATAATCTTGCCTCGTGTCAGTGTTTCCCAGATGGGAAAAGCGATAAACGTTTATCGAGGCGAACAATGTTTCTTTAGTAAGACTCCTTGATCTAGGCCGGTTGTTATTAATTATCGTTTATGAGCATGTGTTTAAATGCAAGACAAATGAATACATGACGACAGAAACTACTCGTTTGGCTAATATTTTTTCCCTTTGTCAAAGTTTCCAAAACATTTGTACCGTATCTCATTCTTTCAGCTTCTCTCTCTCTCTCTCTCTCTCTCCTATATATATATATATATATATATATATATATATATATATATATAGATAGAGAGAGAGAGAGAGGAATATAAACGTGTTTGTGTGTGTGCGTAATGAGTTAAGTAATACGCGTGCCACTTCCTTACTTACAGATCATATGTCGCAATATGGGTGGTACTCTGTGGCATCCAGTTTCACACCTTGAATGTCATAGAAGCAACCTGAGGAGAGAACAATAAGAAGGTTACTGCCAAAGCCAATGGCGATATTGGCGATGTATAAATTGATGTCGATCCAGCCCCACGACTCTCTAACCAGGCCTAGGGCGGAAATAAATTACTAATTTCAGAAGCGCTGCTTCACTAGATCTTAACTGTAGCTGTAATAAAATAATGGTCCGTCATTTATAATAGGAAAATCAGCAGGAGCCATAAAATTGTATATTTGTCAAATAGAATGAAAATCCTTTGTTGAATTAATGGCTATAAAAAACAGTAATTCGACCTTGCTAAACAGACGCTTCCTCTGTAGCTAAATGGTATAGTACGTCAAGCTATACGACGGTTCTGTGTAGGATTACAGGTTCGATTCCTGTCGGAGAACATATTTTCTATTTTTCGGAGGTATATATTGTTAATACTGTTTATTATAAACAGAGCATTTACTTAAATACTTGTATCTATAAAAAAAAATAACGTGTGTATATATGATGGACCCTCGCATCAAGTTCGATGTATGAGGTTCTGACGACTACGAACTAATTACCTGCATGCCTATGACGGGCATGACTTTTGAGACCGTCTCAAGAATTGCCCAAAAGACCACAAACAGTACAGGAGAATATATTATATCCAAGTGCAGCAGGAACACTGTTAGATGTCTTATTTTTCTTTCTCGTTTTATGTAGTCGACTGATGGTTACTTCTCAGTGCAGCTATATCAATGTTGTACTTCTTTAGCTCCAATGCGACCAGATATATTTTTCTTTCTGGTGCTGAATTGTTGTCTTGGAGAGTCCGTACATTCCAAGTGCCAAGATGAAGTTGATGTTGTTTCATAGAGTTTTTCGCAGTAGCCCGATATGTGTGGAACTAATTAGATGTAATTGTCAGAAAACCAACAGAATGATTTGTTCCATGTGGTGGAGGCTTGTGTCGGACCATCCACACTTTTTGGATCTGTCGATAAAAAAAGTAATGTTGCAAAAGACTTGCCACGGAAACTCCGAGCGACAGTCCTCATGTGTTATTATAGTGGAGTTTAACCTATCCGGATCACAGTCAGTATCAGCCAGTACACGCCTCTCGGCAGATACATTCAATATAATGACCGGGTTAAGCTCCCATGAGTTTTCCTCTTTATCGTGAAACCAACACTAAAAGGATTGCTAACCAAAGCTCAGAGAGACACCTTTCACCCTCATCAAGGGCAGCTAGCTTGCGCCAGTTCTCAATCTGGTACTTTACATAGCTCCGCGGGAATGTGTGTGTATATATATATATATATATATATATATATATATATATATATTTAGTGGTCAATATATATATATATATATATATATATATATATATATATATATATATATATATATATAAATCTATATAAATAAATTTCAAGAGGATAGAATCCAGGGAGAACTCAATGTCCAGGACAGAGTAATAATATAAAAAAATCAAGATGAGTTGCTGAATCTTCGTATCTTCGTAGTAAGATCATTTCCAAATGTAGACATAAAAAACGTTTTAAGACATAAACACATACTATATATATATATATATATATATATATATATATATATATATATATATATATATATAAAAAGAAGAAGAAGAGGGTGCCGCAAACGTTTTTTTGTTTGTAGTGTGGATTTATTTAGAAAAAAATATTATGCTTTGTTTTAACGTTTGCGGCACCTCTCTTCTCTTCTTTTTAATATACATACTTTTCTCTCGTTGGAACCACTACAACATATTTCTTTTATATATATATATATATATATATATATGATGGACGCTTCTGTCGATTTCGACAAACTCATTCAGTTTTTATGCTTGTGTCGTATGTGACACTTTAGTCTCGCGAGTGAATTGTATACAAGTCCACATATTGTGCAACAGCGATGATCTCGGGACATAGCAACAGGAACAATTGCTAACGTTTTATACCGTTGTCTTTCGCCTCTTAGCCGGTCAATACGATTGATTTAAAAATTTCAGATATCACTGTGGCACAAATATCTCCAGTTATTTCTATTCAGGGCAACTTGCTCGAAGTCTGTATGAGGCACATTGGCAGCTGAGAGATTACTCTTTAGCTTGTCTTTATACCTGAGCCATGACCGTCCAAACATTCCTTTGGAGCTGGTTATGTAAGAGCACCTTAGTTATTCTGTCGGCACTCATTCTTGCAACATGATCTGGCCATCAATGGGACCTATAGGGGTTGCTAGATTCTGAGCCATACAACAGTGTAGTCAAAACGGCTGTTCTATAAAATATATAACACCTTTTGGTGTCTGGATTTTTTCTGGTTTTTGTTATATATTTAAATATAAATTATCTGAGTACTTTCGTCTTTCTTAAGCCTTTATCAAGGAGAGTTTTTTGGGGGCTATACCGGTTTCATCACATTCAAATATCACTTAATTGCTTTTTCACGCGGAAATGAACCCTACAAATTAGGTTAGAATTTGAACTTGATATGCCGGTTCCACTTTCCATGCCAATAACCCTTACATTAGTTGCACATTCATTTACCCTCTCACCTTTTTTTTTTGTTTCAACGCAGCAATGCCACTTGAAAGCATCGTGTTACAGGGAGTGAAAGTGAAAGTGAAAGAAATTTAGAAATCTGAGAACAGGAAGGATTGAAGAAAGGACAAAAAAAAAAGATGGTGATTGTCGTTGCATTGAAATTTTTGAAGATTGTAGTTATCAATCAGGGAAACAAGAAATCAGTTGGGAGTTCCACAAATGAAAAGAGTGAGAAAAAACCGTTAGAGTAGAAGTGGTGATTCCATCTAGCTAGTTCAACAATAAAACAGTGAAACTAGTAGCACGCTTAAATTCATGTAGTCTGGGCACCAGGGTGAAAAGCTGATCAGAGCACTTGTCACGAAAATATTTGTAGAAAATACAGAAGTAAGCCAGGTCACGTCGTTAAGAAAGTTTTACTCTCGTTGCAACAAAAAATCAAAAAAATCAAAAAAAAAAATCGTAGTTCAGTGAGATCTTCTTCAATGAAAATATTAGAAATCTGACTGATTCTGACTAGAGAAATAAAAATTATCTACTCTAAGTTGGTTAGTTTTTGTTGATATTAATTAGTTGTTAACTGGGGCAAGAAATGGATTGCAAATCTTAATGCCTCCAACACGAAATTGCCATCATTAAATCATCAAAACTATTTTTGTCCTTCATCAGCATGGCTGATACTAACCACTTGGCATAAAGTAGAACGATTATATTGAATTAACTGCTCGGTCTGCTGCCAAGCTGACTTTGTCGAGTCGGAAAATTTTTCGCGCCAGAATCGATATTGCACATTTATGAATCTACCATTCGTCCATACATTGAATATTGCTACCATATCTGGTCTGGTGCGATTGCTATATATCTCAAGATTCTTGACAAAATCCAAAGAAGTGTCTGTAATGTGATTGGTCCTGATTTGGCATCTCGATTTTAGTCACTTTTTCACCGCTGTGACATGACTTTCCTCCATCTGTTCTGTAAATATTTTCATGGCAGGTTTTCTAAGGAGCTCTCTGACTTGGCACCTCGTATACATGAATTTATGTGTATTACTAGATGGTCTAAAAGTTTCATCGTTTTACAGTTGAAACAGTAAGATGTAACTGTAAATTCTATTATAATAGTATCTTTTCTCACACTTATCGCCTG
>CAHIKZ030005169.1:3765000-3800000 GCA_903632075.3 Acanthosepion pharaonis | reverse complement strand
ACAAGTGACCCGCTAGTATATATATATATATAATAAAATTTACATATTCATTTAAGCAAAAAAACATATATCCTTGATAATGGCTAATAGAATATATATATATATATATATATATATATATATATATATATATATATATCAGCTGTATACAGCCGTATACTAACTGAGGGTTTTGGCAAAGACCATCCTCTTTTTGAACATTTTGGGACTGACTCTACAGAATCAAAAACCCATATCATTTGATGAATTTCAACAGCAGCAACAACTAAAATATAAATCGGAAAGAAAATAATGATCTAATCAAGATATTGACATTCCACACTACTTTAAATAAAAGGTTAGGAAATAAGTCCTTGTCAATAGTAGAAAGAGCGACAACAGCTACTGGACTTGAGAAATCTATTTTCTTGAATAACAGTTTTAAGAGAATGTTTTTATAAATGCCAACAGAATGTAGTACTGGTTGCTCGTAATGGAAACAGCTAATATTACTATTACAATTACAATTATATATATATATATATATATATATATATATATATATATATATATATATATATATATATATACTAATATGGTCATCCACATACAGACTTGTTTCACTGTATCACAACTCATCAGTGTGACTAAACTGTGATTGCTTCAAGCAGGGATCGAAACTCTACCGATTTGGCATATATATATATATATATATATATATATATATATATATATATATAGAGAGAGAGAGAGAGAGAGAGAGAGAGAAAGAGAGAGAGAGAGATGAGGAGAAGAGTTGTATTAGTTCCTTAAACTCGAACCTTTTAAAAGTATATTTAAATACAGGATATGCGGGAAGAATCTCCCGATTGAAAATTACTTATAACTTTTGTTAATATCATCACATTTGCAGGAATCAAAATATTTTGTGATTCCTGCAATTACTATTTATTATTATTATTATTATTATTATTATTCTAAGTCGTAATTTAATGATCGAGGATCGAATGATGACAAATGACCATGGGCCCTTACAATTCTTCACTTCTCTATATAAACAAAACATTTCTCAAATGTCTATCTGTCCAAAGCAATGCCGTCTTTCTGAAGCACCTAAGTACGAATCACACTCCTAATTTTATCCAGCCATTTTCGAATGTTATCTGTCACTGTTCCAAGGGAAGTCTACAGTAATAGAAACAGCTACTTCCTTAAAGCCCCCAAAAGTGAGCTATTTCACGCTTCCAATCCTGATACCTATCTCCTTTCTCTTAACTGCCCTTACTTTTCCCTGGTACCGCTAGATCGATGATCCATTATTATTATTGATTTAGTTTATTAAAAAATAGAAAATCGAATGAATGTGAATGTTTGATATTCGAAATTTAATTCAGTTTATGTAAGAGGAAGTCGAGTGAGCAAGCGAGCCAGAGAGAGAGAGGGGGGAGAGTGGGGGGAGAGAGAGCAGAATGGAAGCATTATTATAAATTAAAATTTGAAACCAAAAAAAAAAAAATAGTTCACACAATGGATCCTTTTAATCAGGCGTAAATGATTCTAGATAAAATCTCGGCTGCGCGCGGTGAATCAAGGATTGTTTTACTTTTATGCGAGGAGAGTTAGTGATATAAAAGAAGAGGGGGTGATTTCTTATCTTGATCTATAGATGTGGGTTTTGAGGTTGGTTCTTCTAAGTGGTACCCGTTTGACCGAAGGAGAACAAATTTATAATTTTGGAAGTTTTATGAAACAAAATTATCATACATACATACATACATACATACATATATATATATATGTGTGTGTGTGTGTATATATATATATATATATATATGTGTGTGTGTGTGTGTGTGTGTGTGTGTGTGTGTGTGTGTGTGTGTGTGTGTGTGAGAAAAATCACTATGGGATCTTTAGACTCTGCAGAGTCTTCTGACCTTGTCGGTCTTTTAATACTGTACAACCTGACCGCGCACCGTGAATTAGATATTAAGGACATCGGGCTGTACAAAGATGGTGGGCTCATGGTAGTGAGGAGTTCCACTAATTTTAAAATAGAGAAAATTAGAAAGATTATATGTAGTGAATTTAGAAATCTAAAATTAAAAACAACAGTCTATACTAAATTAAAAAGGGTAAACTTGCTCGACGTTACTCTAGATTTAATAAACAACACATACCTACCTTTTAGAAAACCCAACACTAACTACCTCCATCCATAATTAAGCATATACCCTCATCAATAGAGAATAGAATCAGCATTAACTCCGCTAATAAAGAAATATTCCAACAACACAGTAATTTTTATAACGCAGCCCTAAAAAATAGTGGATACAAAAATGCTAACATCAATTATAGAAATAATTGTACTAACCAAAAGAAAAACAGAAAAAGAAAAATCATTTGGTATACCCCTTCGTTCAACCAAATAGTTAGTATGAAGCTAGAACATAAATTCCTAGCTTTAATTGAAAAACACTTTCCTACAAATAGTAGATTTAGTAAAATATTTAATAAAAACACCCTAAAATTAAGTTACAGTTGCACTGAAAATCTAGAAAGTATAATAAAAAACACAATAATAAAATCCTGAATAAACCCTCATGCCAGAATAGTATTAATAAAAAACCTACACTTAAATTAGACAAAAATAGTAAAAAATTATGTGATTGTAGAAACCCAGAAGACTGCCCATTGGAAAATATATGCCGCGTAAAATCTGTGGTATACCAATGTACTATCTCATCCATTGAGTGTCCTAATACCAATATGATATACATTGGGTCTACGAAGAATGAATTTAAAACCAGGTGGAGACAGCATAAAAGCTCCTTCAACAATATTAATAATAGAAATCAGACATCCCTATCTAAATATTTTTGGCATTTGAAGGAAATGAATAAAACACCAAAAGTAAAATGGAAAATTATAAACAAAACTAGAACTTGTAATGCCTGGGATGACCCATGCCCTTTATGCCTACATGAAAAACTACACATTATCAAGTTTCTAAATTATGAAAATTGATTAAACAATAGACATGAGTTAACGGTTTTTTGCCGATATCATCAAATTTTCGCATTGAATAATTAGCATAAAAAACAAACAAACAATAAAATAATAAATACAAATTTTAAACTCCATGGTCTAAATAAAAAGTTTAAATGCCCTACTCAATAAAAAAACAAAACAAAAAAAACCTTTATGAAGTCGTCAAAAAAACAAATGCTAGCGAATTATGACAGTTTTATATATACACAAAACCCTTTCAGAAAAAAAAATAAAATAAAATAAATAAATCTCCATAGATACTTAAGCAGACTAGACGATGTCATCTTCCGCCTCGAATTTAGACACCCCAACCTTACTCTGACTTGACCTCTTTGAATGTAACTGAGATATTGATAAAATTATTAACCCTTACGCCCCCCCTTTTTTTTTAAATAATTGCTCTAGCCGTTACCATAGTAATTTTAATTTTAATAATGAATATGCTTATAAAACGCGTAAATTTCAAGAATTAGTTATTCAAAAACAAATTTCGCTTGAAGATGGAACAGAGCTTGGTACTTTAATTCAATTTGATTCAAATAATTATATTGAAGTTTTCGGCTCTTGTTTTGAAACATGAGAACTCTTATGTAGTGATCAAATCATATTTTTAAATAAATAATTATATATATATATATATATATATATATATATATATATATATGATTTTTGTTTCATAAAACTTCCAAAATTATAAAGCCACGACATAGGAACTTGGATGAGTTCCACCACGGAATATGTGAACGAGCGGCGCAATATCGAGTCTAGTTCGCTACCTCTTCGTCACCGAGGCCCATTAGTACAGTTGGTATGAAGTTTGCCTGTCCGGGTTTCAATTCTCGGTAGTGGATGCGCACTGATGATGAGTCCCAAATATTGGACGAAACGGCCGTCCAGTGCCTTCTGCATTCTGGTTTCTTCTAGACTCGATGAATTACTTATATATCAGACACATCATTAACTGGCTCTATGCACCAGATGCACCCGAATTACAAATTATAAACACGATGAAAAAAACCATTTAAAAAATAATTCACCCACACATATCATTTAACTATCCAAACAAACACCTTAAATTTATTTAGATTATTTACTACAAAATGTTCCAAATATCCAACACAATCATTGCCAATAACTTGGGATCTGTAAATTTCTCCTATGTATGAATAGTGTTGTCTATGAATTCTTATGTTCTCTCAGAGACTGCATCTCTAATATCAGCAGCAGTAACAACAAAAGAACATTAAATTTTTACATTAGCCATACATACTCTATCGTAGGTTGACTTGTCACTTATCGATCTGCACACCAAGAACAACCATAATACAACTATGAACAAAAGATAACTATCAGCGGACAATAACCAATTACTCTACGGCACCCAATGCAAGGAAAGGCTAGAAGTGATTATGGTACAAAATGAATAACATACATTAAATAAAATATATTTTACCACAGGAAGAGCTATCTTCAAGTGTGTATAAAATATTTAATATGCACAAAATGCATAATATGCGCGCTCTCACTCCCTTTAACCGTTAAACATTTTGAGCTGAAAAATTTTCTCTAGATGTAACCAACGGAATCTTGGCTGCCACACTGACAGCACACGGTTCTTGATAATGACTGAGATGTTTGAATAAAAACAGCAGAAGACACATGAATTTGGGACAATTTAGACACAATTTTGATCCTGATAGACGTATTAGATGAAAACTGTAAACACAATTGTTGTTTGAATTTAATAAAACTTGTTTTAATGAAACTTGTTTGGCTGAATATCTGCTGCCTTAAAATGCCTTATACACACCCCACACACGGACATCTATCTATCTATCTATCTATCTATCTATCTATCTATCTATCTATCTATTATATATATATATATATATATATATATATATATATATATATATATATATATATACAGTATTTACATTAGTCGGACTATTGTCCTCATCTTTGTCGCCATATTTGTCACAACGTTTCAGCCGTTGTACTCCGGCCTTCTTCAGGTGGTTGGAATTTCGAACTGAACCCTTTATTTCCAACCACCTGAAGAAGGCCGGAGCGTACAACGGCCGAAACGTTGTGACAAATATGGCGACAAAGATGAGGACAATAGTCCGACTAATGTAAATACTGTACATAATACTCATCTCAAAAATATATATATATATATATATATATATATATATATATATGATAAATGAGAATGTCAGTGTGTTACTGTGGCACATTTTTTTCAATTTTACTCCTAGAGGCCGTAACCCAAGATATCATTTGGGGTCAAGCCGACACCGTCTCCGTGAGCAAATTAAAAACATTCCGGGCCCAATCCGGACTCACAGTCCTGAAATTTTGTATTCCCAAGTTTTCATTACTGGGATTGTTTTCGGCGACTTTGTATGTGATTTTCTACGACGAATTTTTTGTACGATAACAATTTTTATAACTCGGGCATAAATTTGGGAATAATCGAAATTAATTGCGAGATCCAGTGTAAGTCACCCATGAAATAAAAAAAAAACTTGTTTGTACGGAAAGTAAGGACCTACGTACATCAAATTGTCTTTAAATTAAGTGGCGACAGAAGAATTATCATTGAACTTTTAAAAGGTAAGCTTAAATATTAATGCAATACTTAAATGCAGGGATGAATTTTGAGTTCTTCTGTAGTTTATTGTTGCCTATCGCATCTACTCCTCCCTACCTACTGTGATACGGCGGCTTTTAAACTAGTACACAGACACGCACACAGACACGCATATATATATATATATATATATATATATATATATATATATATATATATATATATATATATATATATATATATATATATATATATATATATATATATATATATATATATATATATATATATATATATATATATATATATATATATATATATATATATATATATATATATATATATATATATATATATATATATATATATATATATATATATATATATATATATATATATGTATATATATATATATATATATATATATATATATATATATATATATATATATATATATATATATATATATATATGTATATATATATATATATATATATATATATATATATATATATATATATATATATATATATATATATATATATATATATATATATATATATATATATATATATATAGATAGATATTCACAATCAGGCAAAAATTGTTTTCCTAATACTTGCAAAGGACATATTACACTTGACTGCAGAAAAAATAAAAACAGAGTTAACTTCAAGGACACTGTCAGTGAATAACCTACAAAAGTATAAAAATGACGCTGGAAATATTTCACAATTGAAGGAGTTTTATGAAATTCATCAGTGCAAGTTAATATTTATTATAGCTTTTAATAATATTAAACTATAAAAACGAATGTGTGCATAAGGTTTATGGTCTGACACATTCGTCAATAATCTAATTAAATGCTCTTTGTGTCGGACCAAAAACCTGTCATCACCCCCTCGTAAGTATAATAAATCTTTAATGTTATTTAATTCATTTGTAAATTTGCACAAGTACAGGAGGGGGTGTCACCCATTCAATATTTTGATTGGGACCTGAAAGCGACAGGCTTATAAGCAAAATAGTTCGCACCTGGTAACTGCCCCCCCCTTTTTTTTGCCTTGAGGAGAAACTATCTTTAAAAAAAGAGAAACAAAGCCGGGTCTATATCTCAAAATAGACAACTGATAAGCCTCTACTGTTGGTCGCCGTTTTAGAATTAACGACCCATTGTTTTAGTATTTATTTAAGGGCGTCACGCTCACCATACAGTTGAACGATAGGAGAGATTTGCGGTTTCTTTAAGCTGACAGTGAAGCGAGATTTAACCGGCCAAAATCCCTTACGGATTATATCCGATTAGATGAACAAGTTGACATTGACGATGATGTAACTGCGATGAATACATCCCACCTGGTCTTTGCATGACGTCTTCTCCTGATAACAAGGAACTTTCTTGCAAAGTTGCATACTCATCGTATTTTTAGTGATTTTTTTCTGATCCCAAACTAACCGCTTATCCCCAACGTTGTCACAACATTTTAGTTACAACTTTGCGAAGTACTGTAGCTGAAAAAATTCATACTGGTAAAATAACATCGTATAATAATTACGTTTGTCCCTCCCTACATTAATTCCTTAGTTCGCACGACCGTTACGCCCTGCCAATATCTCATAAATAATGAACTCTTTCGTTCAGATCGCGTGGAAAAAACAAGCAAACGTATCAAAGACTCTACTTAGTTTCAGTAAAAAAAAAGAAAGAAAAAAAAAACAAATGTGTTTAACGTCTCCTGCTAATACCTAATAAATAATGGATTATTCTGTTTTTATCGCGTGAGAAGACAAAAGACATACCAAAGACGCTACTTGGTTTCAGTAAAAAAAAAAGAAAGAAAAAAGATGTGTTTAACGTCTCCTGTTAATACCTCATAAATAATGAATTATTCTGTTTTTATCACGTGAGAAAAAAGACATATCAAAGACGCTACTTGGTTTCAGTGAGAAAATGAAAGAAAGACTAGAAGATAGCATTGTTTAACGTCTCTTTCAGTGAAATGAAAAAAAATTCTCAATTTCAAATCCTTTCATTTGTACCTCGTTATTTCATAAAATAACGACCAGATTGTTTTATGGTTTATTATGACTGTTATTGCCAGATTTTATTAAAGTTGTTAAGCTCAAATATTTAACGATGCGGTTCTTGAATTTCTACGAATATTTTATTGTCGTAGCTTTATTCAATCAATGAGCTTATTCAGTCATTAGCTGAAGAATTAAGATTCATCAGAAATTTCAAATAGGAAAACTCGTGAAATTTTCACGGGTTAAAATTAGAATAATTTTCTTCACTTAACAATATGCGTATAAATTTTCTCATCTTATATTTTTAATTAAAGAATCACTTATTTAGATGATGAATGCTGATATCTTCCTTGAAATTATTATGCATTTTCTGTTAGTATAACATTACAAGGTAACGTATTTGTAACGTTACAAGCTAACATTACGAACACATTGTGGGAGTCTGCAAAAGAACGTTCTTTCAACCTCTATGGAACTTTGCAGAAACGATTTAGCAAAGTTGTTTTGTTACCTGTCTGAAACGTTCTTAATTCCTCTTATCCCTTTCAAGTTTTATTGGTAGGTCGGTGACATGTCTGTAACAAACCTGAGGAAACATTGTTGGTTGCGTTACCACATTACTGAGTTGGCCGGATCGAGTCTTCAGGAGGCTTCGTCTAGTGCTATTCTAGATTAGAATCGATAATTCGAACAGCGCAGCTCTGTCAGGTGCAGATCGCAGTTGGAAGCTATATGTCCAATTGGTTTAAATCCGGCTATGACTGCTGTATAATGAATTCAGTACCCAAACGGGCAACTCTACAGGGTGACCTGTGACACAGATCGTTATAAACAGCTGTAAAGTCATCGGCATTGTTTCGTTTTTCTGTCTTTTTATTTTACTAATGTTTATCCAACATAAGGCACAAGATAAAGAGTTACTGACTCAGATGTGTAAGATGAACGTAAGAGGAGGGAGTTGGAAGCAAGGGTTATGATGATAGATAACGATTCACCTTTAGAATTGGAGCGGTTAGATTAAGTATCCGGGGAAGCATTCAAGTGGGGGTCTGTTCCACAATCTTGATTAGGTTACTCCTTGAAAAACCATAAGTATATATCTTGTTAAAATGTTGTCCGGTAGCGTCTAGGGCTATACTAGAGTAAATAATCCTAAATGTACAATTAGCTTAAAGCCGGCAATGATTGCTGTTTACTGAGTTCAATCCTCCTTTGGCAACTCTCTACACTATGACCTTTGTTACAGATGAAGAGTCGGACGGTAGTTCCTCGATTATCAGGACAACTTGTGACAGGCATCGAAAAAATATGTTCGGATAATTCAAAATTCCGGATAAGTGAATAGCTAAATTATCAAAAAAAAATTAAATTTTTTTAAAGAAAATGTAATTTTCTGAAAGACATTTAACATTTATATCATCAAAAGACATTTTCAAATTCTTTGTTCAAGGTTTTATCGAGATTATTTTTTAGGGAAAAATGGGCCAATTTTTATCTAATTCCGGCTGGTTTTGCGTTTTTCTTGTCGATAACACTCGAAGTTGGATTAATTAAATTAGGTGCATTTGTAAGGGTAGTTTTCGGTTAAAAGTGCAACCAACTTAAACATTTGTCAATTTTTAGCAAACATTGAGTATGATTTTTTTTTAAATTCTCAAAAATCTTGTCCGAGATGAAATATTAGAATTGGTTTTAGTTAGGACAACCGGAAAATGTTCGGATGACTTCAATTACTCTTTTCATTTCAAGATCGGATAATCGTAGTCCGGAAAATAGAGTTACGGATAATTGAGGCAGTATTGGAAATAGCTAAAAAAACAAAACAAGAAGAACGTCGAAGTTGTTTGTTTTTTCTTTCTGTGCTGGTTAGGTTACTACATGTAAAATAATACGTATATATCGTGTTAAAAATGTTGTCCAGCATTCTTACAAACCTGGCAAACCAGTCAGAATTTACGTTCACGAACATTAATAGCAAGTTCCGTTCGTTTTTTTTTTTACTCTTCGTTTTTCAAGTACATATTTCGATTGACAAACAGCCGACCTGAATGACAGGTATGCTGTTAATAACTAAATAAAAATAAACGCAATGAAAGGAAAAAAATTAAAAGTAAAAAACGGAAAGAAAAAAGAAGAAATAATAGATCAAATACATTCTGGGCCATTGACGCCATCTTAACAAGTTAAAGCCGAAGTGTAGTAGACGCTAAAGTATCCGGCGGCGTTTACAAAACAAAAGCACCAGTTTTAATTCGGACGTTATTTTGTGAGTGACGTGAGCCGAGTAAGATGAGAAGGAGTGTCGAATTAATTTTCAAAAAGCACGTAGCTATCAATACAGTAATTGTTTGATCCCGCTGTTTAAAATAGGGCAACAGGTTCTGTTGTTGTTTATCTTCTATGTGCCGTGTCCCTCCAGGACGTTGGCAACCAGGTTCACCACAATTTCCTCTCGTTTGTAGTTCTTGTCTTTTTTTTATCTCTCCCAAACACTGATCTGCCATCCAATTACACAAGCTCGTTAAGTTATGCGCTGTTTTCCTTTGACCCTCTTGTGTTCAATATGTCCTGTGAGTGTCAGATTTTCCAAACCCTCTTTCCTCATTATATACCTTAGAAATTTCTGCTGTTTCTAATGTTAATTATAAGTGTCTTTTAGTTTCCGTTTTCTCTAAAACTACGTCGTTACTCACATGTCAGACCATGCTATTCTCAGCATCCTTCTGTAGGACCCCATTTTTGTTGCTTCACGTTTGTTCTTCAGCTGTGTCCATCATTCACTGTCATATAGACCTCTCTCTCTCTCTCAGAGAGAGAGAGAGAGAGAGTGGCCCTTTAGTCTTTGTTAGGGCATCTCCCTAGGAGAAAGAAAACTGATGTAAAACCTGCGGCACACTAGCAACCTATAATGTTGATGTATTTTTTTTTTTTTGTTTGATCATTACTTCTGTTGTACAGAGAGAAGGGATTGACCGCGGGCACCACCTTTTCTCAACTTTAAAAATTTCATGCACCGACATTGCTCGTTGTTTTGGAGGATCTTGCTGGGCGGTGCGTATGGCTAGTCAGTTGAAAAAAAGCAGTAAGATAAGACGGCGTTAACCTTAGGAAAGGCTTTATTTAACAAAAGAAACTGAGCCGGACGACGCTATCAGTGTCTCTCCACATAATCCCCCTCCCAAAAATACAGCAGAATTTATAAAGAAAATGTATGTTGGTTTGCATATCATAAATTTATATACAAAACACCAAAGGTCATTTCCTAACAGTAGCTTCTGTTAGGGTCCCAACTATGGGTAAATAGTGAACCCGGCGTGTGAAGGTTGCTCGTCAACATTTCAATGTCACCAATAAGAACCTTTGTGAGAGAGAAAACCTTTAGTCCTTGTTAGGAAAACTCTGATGTAACATCTGCGGTACACTAGCAACCAATGATGTTGGTATCCTCTTCTCTTGGGGACATTGCTTCTAATGGACGGAGAGAGGGATTGACCGCGGGCACCACCTTTCTCAACTTTAAAAATTTCATGCACCGACATTGCCCGATCTTTTGTAGGATCTTACTGGGCGGTGCCGTAGCCTTAAAAGGTATGACTATTATGACGTATCACGAGAGTATCACAGACACTCACTATTCATGGCAATCAAATACCAGAAAACGTACTTAATGTTGTCACTGGCTCGGACTGCCGAATCTCTGAAAACAAATGCAAATCATTGGCCGGTCTTGTCCGTGCGTCGCAACAGTGAATCTTTGCGGGATGTTGGGTGATGGCCATGCTCGATAAAAAGAAGATAGCCATCACAGGTATGTATTTAGTTTTCCTGCTTTCTCCCAACTTATGGTCGGTTCGCACATTTACATCTCAGATCTTACAGCTCATCTTTCCAGATTTCAGATTCGGTCGAGATCTTACAGCTCATCTTTCCAGATTTCAGATTCGACTGAGATCTTACAGCTCATCTTTCCAGATTTCAGATTCGACCGAGATCTTACAGCTCATCTTTCCAGATTTCAGATTCGACCGAGATCTCAACGTATATTATTTAAGTTTAGGGTTTCGTTTTCACTTTTCGGGAGTTGAATCAAATTTATTTGTTGCTTTCTGTACAGAGGCTCGAAATAAATGTCTTCATTCACTTTCGTATGTTTTTGTTCCTTTTTATCAATAACGTCTTCATTCACGTATTATTTTATATCATTTCATATTCATTTTCAAAGACATTTTCTAGTTTTTGGTTAGACGATCTGCTTACAGGGTTAAAAGGGAGTCGGTCTGTCTTAGAAGCTACGGATTCCAATTGGAAACATCTTCGGTGAAATCCCAGGTTGACAGCTAAGATCTGGAAAATAAAATTAAAAAGTCCGTATCCGCAAGATTAATTATTTAGACATGTATTTATATATCTTTTTTCTTAATTGTATGATATTGTGTATAGTAGGTTAAATTTTAATTATAATCTGTACGCGTGTGTACAGGCAAAATGTATAAACAGATTAAATGTTGAGGTTCATAATTTGAGACGCCCCTTGGAATTGAGAATTGTGTTACCGAGGTTTCATCTTTGGTTTATACCGACATCGATGCTTTTGTATCTTCTCCGAAATACCAGGTGAAACCACAATCTTCTCCTTGGTTCACATTTGTCTGTTCAGCCGCTATAGCACACATGAATCACTTTTCCGGCTATACCAGTATATTAGTTTCGATCACAACAGACGCCTATCTGCTCGTAATAGTTGCAAATAAGTTTGTGTTTGCTGATAGAATGAGCCTCTAAATATTTAATCCTGTTTTAATGGTAAGTTTAATTGGTTTGATAAGGTCAAAATGGCAACTGATCTAAAAATGACATACAATCTGTTGTTAAATGGGGCAAGAAATAGCTTGTTAATTTTAACACTTCCAAAACGAAACTGCTATCTTTTAATCGTCTGAGAGAATCTGTTTTGCCTATTATGAGCATGGCTCATGCTAACTCCAAGGAGAGTGACTCCTTGCGACTTCTCGAGCTAACGTTTTCCGTTGACATGAAGTGGAAAGATTATACTGAATCAATTGCTAGATCTGCTGATAGGAAATTCGGCTCACTGTCTCGAGCTCGATAAATTTTCTGGTCAGTAACGTAGATTCCCTGTGCCTTTTCTATTAATATTTTCATGGTAATTGTTCTGATGAGTTTTCAGGCACTTCAACTTTACGAATTTAAGTGCAGTACTTGATTGGCTGTTAGGTCTTATCATTTTACAGTTGAAATAATTAGATGTAACCATAATTTCTATGCTAACAGTTTCTTTTATCGCACTTCTCGCTTGTGAAAATCACTTCTGGATTCTTGTTTCCCAGTAAACTTTGATCATCAAAAATTTAAATGCCATGTCATCGTTATCTTCTGACTTCTTAATTCCCGTTTATTTATTGCTCTCTCTCTCGCTCTCTCTCTCTCTCACACACACCTTAATAATGTTTTCTTTTCTCATATTTTCTAACACCCAGTAACCTCTTTCGTTGTAGTGGCTTTATTGTCTTGCCTGGGGTGAAATGATTAAAAAAAATGTCTGAAAATCTAAAATTATGTCACCGGTATAAATTTCAGTAAACCCATAGAAAAACATTCAAAATATGAAGAAGAAATCATTGCAGAAAGTGTAGGTTTCTGTGAATATTTGAGAATGTGCATGCAAATGTTTAGGTCCCTGTGAATATGTAAACGTGCACACACCCCAGTCGGTCGCCCAAGTTTTCCAACACGGCAGCTGGTCGCTGAAGTGACCGCTTCAATCCAGAGCTAACCTTATCCCACGTTGTGATTTAAGTTTGATCATAAGGCAGCCAAGATCGAATCGTCGCAGGTATCTTCGTGCTGGGCTGGTCCAAGCAGGGCGATGGCGTACAGAGTAAAAAAAAATTAAAAAAAAAAAAAAAAAAAAAAACACTCGAATAAATTGAATAAAAGTAAATACTGATTTTATAACAGTTTTTCTGAAAAGCTTGAAAAGTTCCCTTGAATGCAATCGTTTGCATCTCAGCCAAATTTGGTCTCCTAAGTAGGTGAGAAATATAATTTATCACATATATTATCATAACTTATAATTCTGCTGGTCCTTTCCTTCCTTAGTTATCACGTGCGTTACGCCCTGTGATTACCACAAACAAATAATGAACCACTCCTATTTGATTGCGTGGATAGGTAGAAGTAAATATATATCAAAGGTACTGTTTGGTTTTAAAGAAAGAAAGAAAGAAAGAATAAATGAGGAAACGGTAACCCTCTCATGTCATTACCACAGATCAACAACGGACCATTTCTGTTTGGTTGCAAGGCTCAACGGAATAAAAGATATATCCAAGACACTGTTTGCATTTAAGAAAAGGAAGAAAAAAGAAAGAATGAAAGAAAGGGAAGATAGAAGAGGCGATAACGTTCTCATGTATTTAGCATCTGCTTCAGTGAAAAATCTTGTCAATTTTGAATCCTTTCATTTGTACCCTCTTACTTCTTTAAATAATGACCCGCATTCATAATTATGGTTATAATATTATATTATATAATATTATGTTGAAGCTGTAAAGATCAGATATTTAACAATACAAGAGCAGAATTTTCGTGGGAATTTTATAGTCGCAGAACTCGTCATGAGCTTATTCATTCTTTAAGTTAAGAATTAAGATTCATTAGACAATTCACTTACGTGCTAATACTCTTGGGAAAGATATAAATCCTCGTCTTCTCCCCACCCCTATCTATGGGTAAATAGCAGGACAAACAGGATACCTTGGATGGCAACTGGTCTACCGCAGAAAGAAATGTCAACCTACTGCGGGAAAAAATCTGCCTCATCAGTCATGTATCGAAAGACACATGATCGCCTAAACGTGTATCACGCATGTCACATAACTGACAGACAATTCAAGTAGAGAAACTGAAATTTTTCATGGGTATTGATAGTTATTACTATTATTATTATTATTATTAATATAATTATTATTATTATTATTATTATTATTATTAATATTATTATTATTATTATTGCTGCTATCATGACACTCTTCGATGTAATTTATGTTGTATTAATCTTATTTCTACTTGTTTGACAGAATCTTTTAGCTGACAGGTACGGCTTAATGATTTGAGAAGCGGCTGACAATGTCAAGGAGCCAAAGCGTTTTATGCTGCTGATAAATGTCCGTTTACGTTAACTTGCGAGAAAGAGCTGAGTTTTAAACGAGAGAAATTAAGCCCCACCCCATGTTCTTAGCAGTTACCCTACACGCAAGCCACCAATCTGACACTGGGTGAAATGCCACTAGCGTTTACCGCTGGTGGCCCGCTGTCGGACCGCCGGCGTGTTCGTCTCGGTAATGTTACCATTGGCGGACTGATAGAGGCCAACCGGTGACCCGCTGGTGGCTGCCACAAGAGGACCGCTGGCGTTGCCATCGTCGGCCCGCCAGGGGTCCACTAGCAGCTTGCGTGTAGGGTAGTCTAGTACACGTAAAAGTTTCAATATCAAATAATAGTATTTATTTAATTAGAAACAAAGAAGCATGCTGAACTGCTATGCAATATCAAATATCTTGTATGGCAGTGACAGCAAGACATTTTCTTCACTGTTAATCAGAGAGCCGAGTTTCAATTTCAGCTGGGTTCGTTATATTCACTTACACGCAAATAGTCTTGGGAAAGGTATGAATCCACCTCTTTTACCCCAGATATGGGTTAATTAATAAAACTTGCATCACTAAATCATCATTATCACAAAAATAACCTGCAAAGTGTAGATAAGCCGTAGAAAACGAATCAATCAATCAATCTACTGATTAAGCAGAAGAAATTAAAAGAAGAAATTAGTAAGACTTGTAAACCATTATTATCACCAAAATATATTCTTACAATCTAAAAATATTTTTTGGCTTTAAATAACCTGCAAAGGGTTGATAAGCCGTAGAAAACGAATCAATCAATCAATCTACTGATTAAGCAGAAGAAATTAAAAGAAGAAATTAGTAAGACTTGTAAACCATTATTATCACCAAAATATATTCTTACAATCTAAAAATATTTTTTGGCTTTAAATAACCTGCAAAGGGTTGATAAGCCGTAGAAAACGAATCAATCAATCAATCTACTGATTAAGCAGAAGAAATTAAAAGAAGAAATTAGTAAGACTTGTAAACCATTATTATCACCAAAATATATTCTTACAATCTAAAAATATTTTTTTGGCTTTAAATAACCTGCAAAGGGTTGATAAGCCGTAGAAAACGAATCAATCAATCAATCTACTGATTAAGCAGAAGAAATTAAAAGAAGAAATTAGTAAGACTTGTAAACCATTATTATCACCAAAATATATTCTTACAATCTAAAAATATTTTTTTGGCTTTAAATAACCTGCAAAGGGTTGATAAGCCGTAGAAAACGAATCAATCAATCAATCTACTGATTAAGCAGAAGAAATTAAAAGAAGAAATTAGTAAGACTTGTAAACCATTATTATCACCAAAATATATTCTTACAATCTAAAAATATTTTCTGGCTTTAAATAACCTGCAAAGGGTTGATAAGCCGTAGAAAACGAATCAATCAATCAATCTACTGATTAAGCAGAAGAAATTAAAAGAAGAAATTAGTAAGACTTGTAAACCATTATTATCACCAAAATATATTCTTACAATCTAAAAAATATTTTCTGGCTTTAAATAAATTGCATAGGGTTGATAAGCCGTAGAAAATGAATGAATGAATCAATCAGTCATTTTCCTCATAGATAAAGAGAGGCTCAGCTGACGAATGTTAAAAATATCATGGAGAGAAAATTCAACAAATGTGGAAGTTTTAAGGACAGTCAGAAATATAAAGAAACTTCTGCTAGCAGCCAGGATGCCACAAATGGAACTTTGGGGACTCATGAGGAATGACGCCATAAGGAAATATGAACAACAAGGAAAATTCAATACAGAAATCCGAAGTTGTGTAGGAATAGAGAAATATGTCTTTGAGACAAGGAAAATGTCCTTAAAAACAAAGAAAAGAGTGCAGAACTGCAATATCTGATATCCAATATGGCAGCGAATGCCGGATAATCTCCTCACTAATGAAGAAGAGACTTGAAGCGACACCGATGTGCTTCTATTTAAGAATGCGGGGAATAACATGGACAAAACATGTAAACAATGAGGAAGTTTTAAGGAAAACCAGAAACTACAAGGAAATTTACAATCAGTAAGAGACAAATGAAATTTCCATGATGTACAATGAGGAAAGAAGGCCTAGAGACAAAGGAAAGGATATAAAAACATTAAAAATGTAAGTTAAATTTCTGTCTATATTTCTGAGATGAGGTAGTGTAACTATTTATACTATTTGCATTGTACGGACTGTTGCCCTCATCTTTATTGCCATATTCACCTTCAACACCCGTCTATATTTCTGAGATGAGGTATTGCTTGACTGTATTATACTTGCGAGAGAATATTTTCCCCAATATTCTGAAACAAAAATCAGGTTAGGCCTACTAAACTGGTGAACCCTTAGGGCTCGAAACGGATTTCTTAAGGAAAGGAAAAAATTCCATGAGAAGTGATTTCCACGTATGATGGATTGTCATGCATTGATCTGAATGTTGTCCTACTCTTTATTACCATATTCACGACGTTTCGGCCGTTGTACGCTCCGGCCTTTTACAGGCGATATTTGTTAGAATTACGAACCAAACCCTTTATTTAGTCCACGGAGAGGGGTAGATTGTTCTAATTTCACGTGCAATGCCTTTGGATGTCTCAGTTTTAGATAATTCCCCTTAATAACTCAACTCTAAGATTTTGTTCTCTCTGTTGTGATCAGGGATTGAACTCACAAATCTTTGGGTCAAGCCACTTTTGGTTCAATCCACCAACGCTTTTACCCCCGTGGACTAAATAAACAGTTCGATTTGAAATTCCAACAAATATAACCTGAAGAAGGCCGGAGTGTACAACGGCCGAAATGTCGTGAATGTGGCAATAAAGATGAGGTCAACAGTCAGAACAATGTAAATAGTGTAAATAAGGCCTAGAGAATCTAACACCCACAGGGCATACTGAAAGCAAGAAAAACCGGATGAAACAGCGAGTAACCTACTTAACAGGTTGGTGTAAATGGATGGCAGAACAAACAAAGAGGGATGGTGAAGGGTGAAAAGATACTAAAGAGAAAGTTGTGGAAAGCCACAATCGTCCACGCCTGGAAAGGACATGGCAGATAAAAGAAGATTATTGACAGAATTTGATCTAGAATTCTGATAACAAAGCATTTTTTGTTACGTGTACCCAATGACGAAATTAATAATTACCAAGCCTCTGGGCGTCGAAATCTGTTCTTTAGACGTTTAATTGAAATGATGCTACGTTTTATTGTGTCAGAAAATAGTCGAGAAGAATTAGGGCTTGGTATTTTGTGACATTACCGCATATTTTAAAGGATAATAATCAGCTGGGTGGGCGAAATACGAGGTCTGATCAGAGAGTATCGGGACTGTTGAGCTTAAGTACGCTGAGTGAAGCGGCTTGGCACATATAGACCTTGACCTCTGTCGCGCATACACACTAAATGATAACGTTATCGCTCACTTCTTTTGTTTATAGTAGTGCATGGAAGAAAAGTGAGTGAAGGAAATTGACACAGGAAATGCTCTATGATTGTAGATATGAACAGGCTGAGAATTCTGTTCAAATTTCTCTGGAATATTTTGAGTAGTAATTTAAATAAATGAAGAGAGACTTTCGCATAAAGCTAATATACATTCTATTCTTATCTAAGCTAATCTTATATTCTAATCAGAGATATATAAGAAATCCTTCCGGTAAAAAGGGCCATGAAAATCATCATTTAAAATCGTAGCTTTATCTGGATTCAAACGACAACCTCTGGAGTCGATTTGAAATACTTACACAAATGACTGGCCGAGGATTCCCTTCTAATAGAGCAAGTACATTTGGGTTTGTTCAACACCCACAAGGCCCACCGGTGGTTTATACTATGCCGAGCGGATGTACAGTTTCTGGGAGAGAACGCGTTACCTAGCGTGACCAAAAGTCTGAACAAGGCCAGCACACCCAAACCCTCAGTCACAATGACTTCTTACTTCGTGCTAGCAAAACCATCGACGACCCACAAAGAGTTCCGTCTATCTAATTTTACTCATAAGGCTTTGGTCAATCCGTGGTATGGTTTTCAAGAACTTTCCAAAGGTGCCGCACGGGATCAAAGACTGTTAATAAACAAACTGACCCGAACGTTCTTAATCACTCGGCCAAGTGCCCGCACATACATACATACATTCATAAGGTACTATGATGTGGAGTAATAGTTAGCAACATTCTCTCGCTAGATCAATTACAACTAAATAATGAGTACGTTCCTCACTGGGTGCCGCATACTTTGTGCCACATCTAAACTAGGCTAAGAAAATTACCATACGTAATTGTGTTTGGGTGCGTGCGCGTGTGCGGAGGTGAAACATTCTAGGATCAACCCACTTCCTAGAATTTGATCAAACACCACAATTTTAGGGAAGGGCCTTTGAAAAAACTGCGTATATATATATATATATATATATAAAACAAGTTTCTATTAAACAACAAACAAGTTTTTAACATTCTGGGCGGAGAAATATTATCGGCCAGATCAAAACGCGCTTCTCCCAAATTCTCATTTTTCGTCATTTGGTCAGAAGTGGATTGAGCCGAGAATTGATCATCTTCCCGCATATATATATATATATATATATATATATATATATATATATATATGATAAAGTGAAAAAATGTTTTCGCGTGACGCATTTCGTCCGTTAAGACTACGTCGGACTAAATATTTTACTTTGGTGTGACCAGACATGCGCACAAACAAGGAATGTTATGAATTTAAAATTGAATTTTTTTGGTAGCCAATTTCATTTAGATTATTTTCTTTTTTCTTTCTTGATACGCTTCGTCACACAAAGACTTTTTTTCCACTTTGTTATATATTGTTACCCCAATATTGTTTTTATATCGTTATTTCATATATATATATATATATATATATATATATATATATATATATAACTACTAATTCGGTATACGTAAGGTTTAAAATGAAGCATTCATTTTAGCTCTAATAGAAAGCGGAAGGATTTCAAATGTCCTATTTCCAGTGGGCAAAATACGCTGTGGTGTATTTCAAACAGAAATTATATTGATCGGAATCGATTTTTTTCCCATTTAAATGCATCAAAACGTTCATTTTTGACACATTTTTAAACAAAAGTTAATCCCCGGTTTTAAAAATCTTGCCAAAATAAAATATATGTTTCTGAAACTTTATTTGAGGAAAATGAAGAAATTTAAAGTTAAGTTAATCTAATTTGAAACAAATATTTATTTACATCCGATTGATGTGTTCATAATTAAGTATGGTGAAGCAGACGATAAAGATCACGTGGCTTTTTTCGCCGTAAAGAGGGACAACCATTAAGACACATAACCTTTTAATTATGTACATCCTTACTTCAGAAATTCTGCACGTAATCACACATGCAAAAAAAATCGAAATTCTTTTAAAAACATTCCGGTGTAGTCTGATTGTAAAAAGCTTTACAATGATTAGTAAATATAGTTTTACTTAATAAATATTTTACTTCTAATTATGTCATTGAAAATGATTTTTAAAAGATTTTAAAAAACTTTATAAATTATTCAATTTAAAATTATAAAAAATGAAAACAAATTTTGTAAAATTTCATTTTTCGTCGAAAATTTTGTTTTCCTCAGGCAATATTGTCTTTAATATATATATATATATTATTCTTAACAGCATTTAAAAGCTTATCTAATTAAATTTTCGATTCAGAAAGTATTTTTAGTAAGACTGAATCTGATTTTGGTGAATAAATTTCTTCAAAGAATTCTGCTTTTACCTAATATAGTCACTAAAAATTATCACGTTGAATTTCTCGAATTTTCATAAAATAAAGTAAGCGGCTCAAACACATGTAAAAAAAATATTTTTACTAATATTTTCAAAAAAAAAATTTCCTAAATAATTTAATTCCCTTGTGAATAAGTCTTGAAAATTTAATTAAAATTCGACATGTATAATTTTTGCAAGATTTTCCAAATTAATGTTTGTCCCCGCAAAAAGAGGCCAAAATTTGCTATACTAAAAGTTAGTACAAACGATGACGCAAGAAAACAAGGTTTTAATCAAAATTTCGAATGTTCTAAAAAGGAGTTAAAAAATAATTAAATAATCAAAAAATATTTTGATCCTTCCTCTTAATATGATGATTTTAACGATAAAACTGTTTTCATTACGTTTGGAGCATGTTTTCATCACGGTATGCTGTTTTTTTAGAGTTTTCGTGGAGGTACCTACATAAACACATATGTATGTATGTTTGTCTATAAGTACTGCATGTTGTAAGGGGTAAGGTTGGAACCATTTTTTTCTTTTAATTTGGAATCTTTTTAAACACATGTTCTCGTACCAGGAGAAAACAAAAGAAAATCAATAATAATAATCGAAATGACACGTCATCCTCATGTCTGTAAGAGCTCCAATTAAAGTGTCCCAATTTAATAGTCCCAATTAAAGAATATCCAATTAAATAGTTCTAGAATTCCAATTAATAGCTCTAATTAATTGTTTGAAAGTGTGAGATGATGTAAACTTCTTAAATATGGCAAGAATAGTAAGTGCTTAAACAGCCAAATATAAATTACTACTATTACATATATATTACTATAAATTACTACTATTACATACATATATATATATATATATATATATATATATATATATATATATATATATATATATATATATATATGGGCACGGTGGAGTAATGGATAGCGCAGAGCCGAGTTCGAATTCCAGTCGAATCCATTACATTCACTTACGTGCTAATACCCTTGGGAAAGGTATGAATCCTATTCTTCTCCCTCCAGCTATGGACAGACTGGGTTCTATAGCCTTGGATGGCAACTGGTCTAGAAGAAGGACAACACAGAATTCAAAACCTGCGGAGGGTCGTTTGGGAACCTTTGTCGCACTTAGTGCACCAGGTCTCTGTATTCGTCCCATCAATAAGTGTGGATGGTCCTGCACGAGGCCTTCACCACTATAATCAAATCTCATGTGCCGGTGTCGGGCTGTCGGTTTCCTGGGAACTGATCTGCTTGACCCTCATACGTCGAAATCGACGGGAGAGTCGACTATATATATATATATATATATATTATATATATATATATATATATATGTGTGTGTGTGTGTGTGTGTGTGTGTGTGTGTGTGTGTGTCTATGTGAGTATGTGCGTGTGTATGTATGCCTGGGTATATACAATGATTGATATATAGTGTATGTGGACATAGGAATGAATACAGCATAGTGATTAAAGCCCCAAAGTAATTTTCAGATAAATAAGTAAGAGTGTGAGTTAAATACTTGGTTAAGGCGGTGGAGAACTCGGAGAAGGGAATTAACAGGAGATAACTGATAACTCACATCCATTAAACATGGCACGTGGAACTAGAACAGTCTATCCCAGCGAGCGAAATAAAGGCTTCAGTTCGACATTTCAACTACCTGAAGAAGACCGGAGCGTACAACGGCCGAAACGTTGTGATAAATATGGCAGCAAAGATGAGGATCATAGTCCGAACAATGTAAATAGTGTATATAATACCTCATCTCAGAAATATAAACAGATAAATAAGTAATGCTACAAATATAAAAGAATATACAATCAAATTCGATCTTCAGACAATATATATATATATATATATATATATATATATATATATATATATATATATATATATATATATATATATATATATATATATATGTATGTACGTATGTATATAAATAAGAAAGAACAGTAAGATTTATAATCCAGTGTTCTTAGAAATTATTTTTATTTAAAAAAACAAACAAAAAGAAAACAGTGCTCCATATAAACAGTCAGTCAGTTATGTGCCATGCGTGATACACGCTTAGGCGATCATGTATCTTTCGATACATGACTGACGAGGCAGATTTCTTCACGCAGTAGGTTGCTATTTCTTTCTGCGGTAGACCAGTTGCCATCCAAAGTTACAGAACTCGGTCTGTTCTGCTATTTACCCATAGATAGGGGAAAAGAAGGGTATTCATATCTTTCCCAAGTGTATTAACCCGTAAGTGTATATAATGGATTCGGAATCGGCTCTCAGATTCTTCAATCCCAGCTGCTATCCATTACACCACCGTAGTAATTAAATTCTAATATTTCATTTATAAAATACCGTAGAGTCTATTAATTATTAGAAGGAGGAATGGTACTTTAAATAAGTAGGAATAAAGTTTAAACATTAAAAATATGACTTACACATATTTAAATGACCCTTTTAGAAAATCTTTGTGTATAAAAATATGAATTAAGCGAATCACTAAAAATGCCAAAATATTTTGTCATTAAAAACCCAGACGACACGCTGAATAACGGATGTCTATGTTTGTGAGCAGGCACCCACCCACCTAAACTTAACTTGACTTTGTAAGTAACATATATTGTTACATAAATTGTCTAGGTTAATTAAAACCCAACCACCCCTAATCAAAATTGACTGAATTTTCCTTAACCTTAACAACTCAAAATATTAAGATTGTCTTCGCTTATAAATTAAGTAAATTTCTTAGAAAGTTATTCCTAACATCGCTTGACAATGGAACGAAATTCTGGTTTTTAAGTTTAATTTTTAAATTAAATTTACAACTTCAGTTTCAGTTTTGAAACATAGAAATTTCTGTGTCGCGATGGAATAAAATATTTAAAAAAAAGAAAATAATTATAATATATATATATATACATATATATTTGGAAGTACGTATATATATATATATATATATATATATATATATATATATACGTACCTCCAAAGATTCATTACACATTAAGCATACACTAGGAAAAAAGTTTTATCGGCAAAATCTTTATGTTCTTATTAATAGGAAACACCAAAAGATGTTTTATTATTAAATTATGTTTTATTAGAACCTTAAAAATTTTGGTAATTTTTTTTTTTTTTGCGTCAATGAGTGACCATAAGTTAGTAGAGGAAATGTCAACGTCTTTTTGAAGTGAAAAACATATTGATTTGGAAATTCCTGTAAAAATCAAATAATTGTTAGATTTTAATGAAACTTTTAGAAATTATTCACAGATCAATTAAACTATTTTAGAAATGCTTTTTTTTTAAATAAATCTTGGTAAAATATGTCTTTTATATCTGTTGCGCGCCAATATTTTAATTTTATGAAATTTTGAGAAATTCATTTTTTATGTTTATAAAATGTTTGTTCCTCCTAATAACTAATAGACTATACGGTATTTTACAAATAAAAATATTACTAATTAATGATCAAATATAAATGCGTATGTTTCATCTCTTCTTTTTATAATATTATGCTCTACTGTTTGTATCGAGCAAAGTATATATCTCTGTATATATATATATATATATATATATATATATATATATATATAGAGAGAGAGAGAGAGAGAGAGAGAGAGAGAAACCCTAGTGAGCCAGACAAACCTACCCAGGTTTCACCTAAGCGGATCGTCAGGGAAAGCTGGCTCTTATTATATAGGTAACTATACTCGTTTCGAAAAACCTTCGAATTTTTGATTTGTCAATAATCAAATCAATCCCGAGGGAAAAAAAAGGTTTGAAAAAAAAGAAAGAGCTAGAAACATGAAAGTCTGTCGAAAAAAAATCGCACAGATACAGGTTTAAAGCCCTAAGAAAAAACCACGACACGAGTAAACAACTAACTAACTAAAAGAGCTCAATACAACCGTAGAGCAGGCCTAGATAAACCTAGTGAGCCAGACAAACCTACCCAGGTTTCACATAAGCGGATCGTCTGGGAAAGCCGGCTTCATATATATATATATATATATATATCCGAGAGTATGTGTTTCAGCTTTTTTGTTTAGTTATTCCGTCTTTAATCTGAATATGTATCTCTTTCATTTTTCCGTACCTTTTTTCGCATATTGTTTTGTGAAATAGATAAAGCGAGTGATTATTTAGTCAAGTATTTCTCCAGATAATTTAACTCTTAAGCTGAAAGATATAAGATCATTTTTCTACTTTCAAGTCCTCCTCTGGTGTCGGTTTGCGAACTTTTATTTTTTTCAAAATGGAGTAAATAATAAATACGGGCCGTCAGGTAAAAACAACAGCAAAAAGAAAGAAAAAAAAAATCATGACATTAACTGACTTTACGAACGATCGATATTTATGATTGATCAGCCGCAGATAAATAGCCGTGCAATGATAAATATCGAAAACTGAAATCTATCAATAATATTTGCTGAACTATAAAATATGTTCTACTGGAGTGGTGTGGATTACTACTCACTGTAAATAACTCCCATTTATTAGCTGTCAACATCGAGTCTTCTATATTCGGTCTTCTATTCACAATACCAGTGCATTTGACACTAATATTCACATACTTTTAGTTCAAATGGCCTCTATAAAATAATAATAAATAAATAAAAAGACACTTATGTTTGTACTTTAAAAGAAAACTGCTTTTACATACATGCACGCGCGCGCACACACACACACACACACACACACACATATATATATATATATATATATATATATATATATACAAATGTAATGAGAACGGAAAAATATAAATTCTAAAGTTCACAGCATTAATTCAAAAGAGGGCTCGAATATCAAGAGCAGAACAATAATTATTTAATATAATTTTTACATACGGACAAAAACAACTTGCTCACTACAAAGATGCATTCTTGTTTCGATGCGGCTGCATCTCGACTGGCGAGAACCAAAAATGGTATACACAGCAGACTCTTTTTAAGACCTGCTTATATATATAGAGATAGATAGATAGATAGATAGATAGATAGACACAGAGAGAGAGAGAGAGAGAGAGAGAGAGAGAGAGAGAGAGAGAGAGAGAAAGAGAGAGAGAGAAAGAGAGAGAGAGAGAGGATTAATATAAGTAAAAGGTTTGTCACTTAGCTGATTGATGTTACTTTCAGCATCCTGACTCCAGAGTTTCCTAGGCGGACCTGCCCGTACGTTCTCCAGGCAGTATCAACAATTTATATATATATATATATATATATATATATATATATATATATATATATATATATATGACATTTTGGGTCATTTGCTCATTAAGAGGCTGTTTCATGCTGTGTGATTTTCAAAATGGGCGTTTATTTCTTTTGGATGCGACCGAGATCTACAGGTCTTTTTCAGTTTCTTTTCTTTTTTTTGTGAAAGGAATGAGTCAGTATGGCGACAGTTCGAAATAGTTCAACTCCATTTGCTTAATAATCCATTCACATTATGGAAGTGTCAAAACACGCTGACCAATTACTTTTGAAAGACGCGAAAAGGAACAGGAGAGATCAGGAGAGTCCACGGAAAACAAACGCCAATTGTTGAAATTGCGGAGTGTGAAACATTCTGCAAATGGCTGAAGAATAAATTGGTATGTGCATTAAAAAAGTTATTTTAAAAGTATTATATGCTGAAGAAAAGGCATATATATATATATATATATATATATATATATATATATATATATATATATATATATCTGAGATAATGATATATACTTTTATATATCAAGAACAATATTGGGTAAAAATATATGACAAATGGAAAAACTTTTCTTGTGACGCGTTTCGTTCTTTAGGACTTCATCAGACTAAATTTATGTTGGTGCGAGTACAAATGCGAGACTGACAACAATTTCGACATAAAGTATGATACACTGATCAAAGGAGAAAACAATTCACTACGACGAAAATGTCTAGAGTGCCTTAATTGCAAGGTCATCTACAGAAAATTAACGCCCTGGCTATTTCAACGTTTTACCATTACTTGTAGAACTTCTATCACCACAGTATAGGTGTTGGGGCGCACCCACCTTCTAACTAGTAATGGACTGGTCCCTCTTATATAAGTCAGCTCTAGAGAGAGTGAGGGAAGCGTCAGAGAGAGAGAGTCAGCGTGAGCAGTCCAGATAAGCTTACCCGGTACATACCGTTGGACTATAGACTTTGGATATTGTTTCGTACTAACCAACTTTCGTTCTATTAATCACTCTATTGTAAATTGCGTTTATGAATATACCAGTATTTTCCTCTACAACTGTGTTTGTCTTAATTCATACACCGACACGCGGGAAACTCACAACATCTCAACAATAGGATATCTAATAACAAAACTTATTGAAAGAAAAAAAGAAAAGGTATCAAAATTAATAAAAAATTAAATTTAATTCGTGTGCATGTGTAGTTGCACCAAAATAACAAGTTTAGACCGATGAAGTCCTAACAAGTGAACAGTGAAGGCCTGACGATTGCGTCTAGCATGAAACAGCGTGTCGCCTCTAAGTGTTGACTTCAATGTTCACTTTTATATTTATATTCACATACGCTCTATCCCTGATATTGAGCATTTTATTCCATAAATATAGCACACCTTAAAACTATATTTCTTAATATACGCACACACACACACACACACACACACACACACACACACATATATATATATATGAAAATTTCTCCGATTTAATCGGTAGAGAAGACAATATTTATGAATAAAAATGACAATAGGAAAACTGGTATTTGCTGACGCGTTTCGTCCAATGTGGACTTTATCAAAGCAAAATATTCGTATTTTGCTTTGATAAAGTCCACATTGGACGAAATATTCGTATTTTGCTTTGATAAAGTCCACATTGGACGAAACGCGTCAGCAATTACCAGTTTTCCTATTGTCATTTTTTCATTCATATATATATATATATATATATATATATATATATATATAATTACAAAATTAAATTTGTAGCTTTTAGCTTCCATTTTGAAATATGGTTACTACTGTGTAGCCCAAAAAACATATTTTAAATCAGCTAATTTATAATATTAATGCTCTGTAAATTTACATTGAGCACTATTTTGTAAAAAATTGAAATATCAATAAGAATACCGGATTATATATCTTACTGTTCATTCTTTATATATATATATATATATATATATATATATATATATATATATATGGTACGATCGATGAATTGTTGTCTAAATCATGCAAAAATGAAATTGATATTGACATCTCATTACAACAGCTGTATTTACCAAAATTACACGAAAATATTTACTAAAGAGTAAATTTATCGAATAAAAACGCCATTGTCTTCAACCACGGCCCCCAGACGACTTGGAATCACCTGAAATTCTTCTGGATAGCCTTCTTATATAAGCTGGTAAATGCTGTCATAATCATTGTCTTCAGTTCCTCTTTGGTGTTACAAGGAGTTTTGTTGGTCTCTCGCTCAAATGAGTCCCACACATAATACTCAAGAGTGTTTCAGACTGGAGGTGGCCAGATCTTAAGGGTGAAATTGTCTGACGTCCATGACTGGGTTCTCCTGATTGTGTGATATGGTGCAGAGTCCTATGGCCAAACATAGGGTCATCCAGCAGCCACACTCTTGACCCAGAAGAGCACTACTTCCCCAAGGCACTTGATATAGGCCTCCCTGTTGTGTCTAGGGGCCTGTGGGGAGATGAATGGAGGAATAACGTCGCCATCATTAATGATCACGCCAAACATCATGGTGTTGATTGGATATATTATCCAACTTTTTCCATATTGTCTGCACTGTCCTCAGATTGATACCTAAACATTCTGAAATGTTCATATTGGAAATTCCGGCATGAATGTTAAGCATTACAGATTGCTTTTTACGAATTTTTTGGCAGAGTGAATTGCGTCATGGTGCTCATTTTCTCACAGATTGTACCCAACTACCTTATTATACTGTGCAGTGGACAAAATCAAAAACAAACAAGGCGCAAGCGCGAAATTAAAACTAGAAAATAGCGACTATTTATACCTCGTATCTTGTATATATCAATCTATTTTCATCTGAGCATATCTATCTATCTATCTATCTATCTATCTATCTATCTATATATGTGTGTGTATGTTCATATTTATCTATTTATTTACCTACCAATTTCGATTCCATTAAGCCTTGTACCAGTCTAGATAGATAGATAATAAAGAGATTAAACAATAAGACAGAAATAGATAGAGAGATAGATAATAAACGGGCCGAGATAGATAGATAGATAGATAGATAGATAGATAGATAGATAGATAGATAGATAGATAGGGAGAGAGAACACCTTAGATAAGAAACAAGCTGATAGGTAGATAGAGAGAGAATGAAGAGACCGATAATAAAAAGACTGAGATAGATAGATAGATAGATAGATAGATAGATAGATAGATAGATAGATAGATAGATAGATAGATAAGAGAATGTAATAGATAAAAAATGACTGCAATCTTTGATGGGCTGCTTTTGTGACTTTTTTCTTTGCCATACTATCGCATTCTTTTGGCACCAACAAACATTCGTCCTTTTTTACGATTCAAACGTTTCAATCCTACTTCTGCTGTTTCATATCTCGTATTTTCACTCTTTCTCTTTCCATCTTGCTCACTTTCCTTCTCTTTCTCTATATCACTCTCTCTCTCTTTTTTTCCTTCCCCATATTATCTCTTATTTCTTCGCGTTTCCTATGTTGCTTGAAGTCAAGTCGTACAACTAATATATATATATATATATATATATATATATATATATATATATATATATATATATATTAATGTCTGTTGCACGTTAGTGGGTGTTTGAGGTAACATAGAAACCTGTCTTTTCTTTGCCCGAAGTCAATGCAGACGTCAGACGTGTTTAAGTGCAAGGAACGGGCACCTGCATAACTGGTACGGCTGGCCTACATTGACGAAAAACAACAACACAATGCTCATACCTAGAACAGCGGATAGATGAGCAGTTTTCAATTTTATTTAAATTTAAGTTGTCAATGAAAGTATTACTTTCTAATTTCTCATACCTTTCCATCTTTCTCTTTGCTTATAATAATCACCAACAAACCATCACCCTTTATGTCTCTCTCTTTTACCTTTCTCTTTATATATATATATATATATATATATATATATACGATCGGTAAATATGGAATATATATATATATATATATATATATATATATATATATATATGTACGATCGGTAAATATGGAATATATATATATATATTTATACACGTTTCATTAAATAATATAGACAAGTGTTGTCTATTTATTTTATGTAAAATTTTTTTCGTATCTTCTGATAAGTTTGATAACATTATCATTAAACGAAGAAAGAAATTCACAATATTTATCCATTATTTTTAATATAATCTAAGCTTTCGGCTTACTTAAGCCATTATCAAAGATATAAATCACAAACATATAAATGAAAATATGCTGCCTAAATACACAATAATATATATATATATATATATATATATATATATATATATATATATATATATATATATATATATATATATGGTACGATCGGTAAATATGGAAAATATATATATATATATATATATATTAAGACATTTTACGTTTATACATTCTTTTATAGATACACATATTTAAATAAATGTTCTGTTTTATAATAAACAGTATTAAACAACATTTACCGGCCTTAATGTCCGAGAAATTTTCATAGAAAATATTCGACCTCGCCAACCGAACGATCCTCTTTGTCCGAATCGGTAAAAAGGCACGTTAGGCTATATGACGATTCCGTATAGGATACAGGTTCGAATCCTGTCGGATGGACGAATATTTTCTATGAATATTTCTCGGACATTCAGGCTGGTAAATGTTGTTTAATACTGTTTATTATAAACAGAGCATTTACTTAAATACTTGTATCTATAAAAAGAATGTTAAACATAAAAACGTCTTAAAATAATTGTCGGACTTTGTCCATTTCATAATATATATATATATATAGGGTCCAATGTCGACATTTTATATTTTTAATTTCGCGCATGCGCCTTGTTTATTTTTGATTTTGTCGACTGCACAGTATAGTAGAGTCAGTTGAGCACTGTCTTTGAGAAAAAGAGCACCATGGCGCAATTCACTCCACCCAAAATTTTGAAACACCATGCTGTACTGCTTGGCATTCGTATCAGAAGCTCCAGTATAAATATTTTAGAGTGTTTTGGTGTCAGTCTGAGAACATTGCAGATGATTCGGCCAAGAGTGTGGCTGCTGAATAACCATATGTCTGGCAACAGGACTCTGCATCATGCCACACATGATGGAGAACCGAGTCATGGCTGTCAGACAACATCTGCGACCACATCACCCTTTACATCTGCAACCTAACTCCCCAGACTGTAACCCTTTTGATTATTATGTGTGGGACACAGCTGAGCGAGAGACAAAAAAAAACCTCCTTGTAACACCAAAGAATATAGACTGATATATGGATAGAAAAAAATGGAAAACAGGAAGATAGATTAATAAATATGAATATCGATTGATAGATATGAATATAGACTGATAGATAAATATGAAGATAGATAGCGCTATATATATATATATATATATGTGTGTGTGTGTGTGTGTGTGTATTTGTGTGAGTGTGTGTGTGTGTGTATTTGTGTGTGCGTGTGTGTTTGCGTGTGTGTTTGTGTGTGTAGAAAGAGAGAGAGATAGTCAAACTAATGTATGTGTTTTGTAAATAGCTTGATATAGGTATAACGAGATCAAAATATATATGAACAGAGATAATCACACTGATGTATGTCCGTGTGTGTGTGAACGGTGTCTGCATAGAAATCCACTCTGTATGATTGAGAGATTCATGTCGTAAACTTTCATCAGACTATTGGCTATTTTCCATTTTGTGTTCTCCATATTACAGGTACTGGCGGGGGGGGGCTTAATGGAAATCGGTTGTGTGTGGCAGTTGTGGGGGAGGCAAAACATGGTTGTTTAATTTTCCTTGTTTAGGGCCAATGTTTGAAAAATATTTATTGTCTTGACCTTCAGTTGGTTTATTTTAGATTTTATTTATTCTTTTTTTATCTTATTTAATTTATTAATTTGTTTATTTATTTAGAACCGACTTAAGTATACAAATAATAAATAAAAATAATAAATATAGGTGTAAATAAATAATAGTAATAATAATAATTAAACAATATAATAATTTACAATGTCTATTTTATATATAAAGTACAGTGTATCTGTGTGTGTGTGTTTGTGCTTGTGCGTGTGTCCAGGCACCTCCTCCGCTCCCACTGGTCCAATTTCAATGCTTCATTGCTTATTCACGTACGCAGGTCGCTTCACGATATAAATAATGTTTAAAATAAACAGAGCGTCTACTTAAATACGGGTATCGACTAAAATAACGTTTTGAATAATAGAAACAATACATTATACAGTGAAAGCTCTATTTGATTCGACATGCTTCAAAATAATACGCAATAATAATGATATTACGGCCGTTGGAGGCTCCGGCCTTTATGTAACATACGCTAGATAGATAGATAGATAGATAGATAGAGTTGTGCAAATATTGACTGCACTTTCTATTTTGAAAATTAGTGATTGAATTTTTCTTGATGCCAAGCCCTCTCATGACGTATCTGTGAAATGCCATGCATTCTTGGGAAAAATACTGGAGTGGCGTCCTGTTGCTTTTTTCCACGGTTTGTAATCCAAAGTTTTTTTCTATTAAGCTCGTTGCCACAGAAGCTTCAGGACGTAAGCGATCATGGCTCTCCACAGATTCATTTTCTTTATAAACTCGTTGCCACACAAGCTTAGAGAGCCTAGTCTACACTACTATTTAATCCCTAGTTGTAGGGAAGAAGAAACGGATCCATGACTTTCCCGAGTATACTTGTGCGAAAATGAACGCAACCAGGCTCGGTGATTCCATTTTCCGCAAATTTTTTTTAAAATAAAAAATTTGTACATTTTTGTACACCTAATAATGCCGTCCTGGGTATGACGATAAACTACATCCGCGTCCTGGGTAAGACGATAAACTACGCCCAACAGCAAGGCATCTGATCAGGAGGCTTTGAGGAGGGTGGAACCACCTCTTAATTGCTGGTGTTCCCAGGTCCACCCTGACCCGGGGTGGTAGCACCTGTTAGGGTCCCAGCAATGGGCAAATAGTTAAACCCCAAACTGGGCTCAAAACATGTAAAAATAGGCTTTAATACCATTTTTGTAAAAAATTATTACCAGCAATAAATTTCTGAAGAAAAAATTATTACCAGTAATACATTATTACCAGCAGTACTTTTTTGAAAAAAAATATTTCCAGCAATACATTTTTTGAAAAAAAATATTACCAAAAAAACTTGTTGAAAAAATATTACCAGCAATAAAAATCTGGGAATTAAATAAACCATTAAGGTTGATATAACGTAAAACAAACTAAACCAAACCAAACCTAATAATGGCTGCCACCTTGTTGTTGAGTATAACTATCACAAGGTATCATTGTAAGATTTAGATGTGCTTTAAATGAATATGACTTTTTAAACCGGATAAACCTTTAAGACTTCTGGCACAATGTTGGCATGCATGAGACGCAAACATTTTGTTGTTATACAGTGCTGTTCGATAAAAGTGACTCACCTGATTTTTTTTACTAAATGTCCTCTTCTCCGATGAAACGAAAGTTGAGCTAAATTCAAAGGATAAGCGATCTAAAATCCGAAGAAGAAGCTTTGAAATAACACTCACCTGCTTCTCATCAAAGTATTCCTTCATCAATTTTGATTTGTGACAGGGAGCATTATCCTGCATAAAAATGAGCTTGGTGGGGTCGATTTGCATCCTTTCAGCAGAAGGGAGCAGACGAGACTCTAAAATTCTCTTGTACTGCTCGCCTCTGAGGGTCTTTTCAATAGGTTTTAAGAAACCAGTTCCATGCAAAGAAAAGCATCCCTAGAACATTATACTGAACGGATGCTTAACAGTACTTACTGCTAAATTCAAAGAGCTTTCAAAGCTTCTTCTTCGGATTTTAGATCGCTTATCCTTTGAATTTAGCTCAACTTTCGTTTCATCGGAGAAGAGAATATTTAGTAAAAAAAATCAGGTGTGTAACTTTTTCGAACAGCACTGTATATATTTTTGTGAATGTTTTCGTGCCTTTTCAGTTTACTAGCTTACTTGCACACTTTTTTTTTATCAAATGTAACATGAATTGTTAGCGTTTAATGCCAAATAATTCCCTTTTATGGATTTCCTATTTTCACTTATCAGCCGTTTTCCAAACCAGATGCAAAACGTAACTTTTTCTGCAAGAAATAATTATTTTCAGAAGTAAGAAAAATGCACTGCCGGTCAGTATTTAACAGCTCTACATTAATGTCAAAGATTAGAAGAACATTTATTCCCAGGGAGTGGCTTTAATTAGAAAGCTTGTTAATTTGCTCATAACGTTTGATATTTGTTCAAATCTAGAATAAACACTGCTATCTTTCTTTTAAGACGCCATATTTGCAAGATGGTTCACGAAGCGCCTTTTTAATGTAGAGGTTGCTGGGTGCAAACTAAACATAGCTTGTTTGAAATTCTCAAAAACGAAATCCTTACGATTCCTTGGATTTTGGTATATTTTTTTCTGGTTTCAGAATATTCGCACTAATATAAAATAGAAGAACTACAAAATATAAAGGAAAGGATGAAGATGAAACTTTTCTGTATTTTAGGAACATTGTGTCATTAACAATAAGTTAAATCTCTATTTTGAATACGTGATATGTAGTTATCAAACTGTATTAAGAACTTTGATTTTTCCATATCTATCTATCTATCTATCTATCTATCTATCTATCTAGGCTCCTTATTATTAATTTCACTTTTTAATAAAATAAAATGGAGGATTGTGACTCAAACGCTTGTACCCACTGAAAATAATGTTAATAGTAATAAGAAATATATATATATATATATATATATATATATATATATATATATATATATATATATATATTCACAATATATATATATATATATGTATATATATGTGTGTATGTGTTTTTAGAATAACAACACACCAACTAAGTCAAAATTACGAAGAACAAACATTATCTATGAGTTCAAATGCCCCTTAAGGAACTGTGTTCCTGATCAAACCGGACTCATAAATAATTACATCGGTTACACAACCACATGCTTATCCAGACGTCTTACGTTACACCTATCTGATCACAGCTCCAGTAGAACCCATTTAAACACACACACAGATTTACCAGACTCCATTAGGAACATGCTAGTAGAAAGCACAAATATATTAACTGCATTCACCTGCAAAAAAAGACTAAAAATAATGGAAGCTT